>JAVQJS010047364.1:0-13672 GCA_036024795.1 Galaxias rostratus | reverse complement strand
CCCCCCCCCCGCCCCCCCCCCCCCCCGCCCCCCCCCCCCCCGGGCGCCGCCCCCGCCCCCCCCCCCCCCCCCCCCCCCCCCCCCCCGGCACCCGGCATTAGTTTTAGGGCAATTCATATTTTGTAAAGGAAAATATATGTAGCCTGATCTACTGACAAATTCAAATTCAGCATCTGCACCAGGACCTGTTGAATCCTGCGAACGTGTTTGAGAACATCGCCCTCTGCAGGTGCTCAGAAGGAGTGTGCAAGTGTGCATGTTTGTCTATCAGTCACCTTCAACTGCTTACTAACTATGTTCGTTCCCACTGTAGGCCAAAGCAAAGACCTGTTGTTCTCCAACACCTTCCATGACTCTCGAGGGACCCCCATCCCAGGACCTAAGGGCCCTCCAGGCCCTGTCGGTGAGAAAATCACCACCCATTCAAACGAGTCACTTCTGCATTAGTTGCAGATTAACTTTCATTGGGATTGATATCCTGCAGATTTAGAAAAGTTAAAACAGACTTTAAAAAACAACTGTAAATTTGGACGGTTCTCCGTCTGCTGTTTGTACCACATTTTACCAAACCGTTTTTAATCCAAATGCCCAGAGGAGTCTTTCGAGCCAAAACACATGTAACATAAAACCTTATTCACATCATTTATATCTTTTCCTTTTTTTATTTATCATCCTGTCCGATTCAATTAGCTTTCTTGTGATGTGACGTTTTCCAGACTTGTCAGAATCTATTGCCTCGATGTAGCTTGTAAATGTTTAGCAACTCTCTATCAGCCTGACTTGTACATGTAACTTCCTCTAATCTGATACAGGTCCCGTCGGTCCCAAAGGCCCAGTAGGTCCACCGGGCCAACCTGGACAGAATGTAAGCTGCTGGCCCTCATAACACTTACTCAGTTAATCAATAGAAAGTGAGAAAGTTATTTAGCCACCTGATAAAGATTCAACTCACTCACTGTGTATTGCGTTTTTATTGCTGCAGTTGACGGCCTAGGAGACCTGTGTATAGACATGTTGGTTATGGGATTGACTCTATTGGTCGTCTCTTTAGGGTAAGCCCGGAGCCCCTGGTGCACTAGGTCCTACCGGGCCGAAAGGAGACCGTGGGGAGAGAGTGAGTGCCATGCCTTTCTCATCCCCCATTCCCCCTCACACTTCCAGACACGGAAAATATGATAATGAATGTGATTTTGTTTTGCCTCCAGGGTCCTCTGGGTTATCCTGGAGAGAGGGGATTTAGAGGAGAATCGGTAAGACACCAGCCTTGTCCCCTCTAGGCCCACGCGGCCTTGAAGCATGTGAGCCAACATAAACGAGTGTGTGTGGGAAGGGAATCAACACATGTCACACTTGATTACACCACCGTAAACTACACGAAACAGTGACACTGCCACCTCTGAGAATGACTCCTTTGTGTACGCGTAGTCATGGGGCGGGGCTCTCACGCAAGTGGTGTCCAATTATTGCATTGTCTATATTTCATGACAGGGAGTGCCGGGGCCCAAGGGGGAGCCAGGAGAGAAGGGCCTGCCGGTAAGCCTACCACAAGCCTTGCCGTTCACATTGTGCCTCTCACTTGCGGTCCACTTTAGAATCAACTAAAAAACATTATCTTGTATGTTAAGGTGACCCGAATCCCCAAATTACATCACTGGTCATTTTCTCTATAATGTTAATTTTCCATAATTTGGTTGTTCTGTAGCTTAGTCCATTGTTATTTTCTTATGATCAAATGCAGTGCATGGTACTTGAATGTGTTTAAAATAAAAGAGCGCATGCAGTAGGTTAAAAACTATTGCAAGCTGGACTGTATGAATAAGAGAACTAAGAGAAAGTACTTTCAAATTGTCCAACCATCATCAATGTCCCTGGATTTGCTCCTCGGAATCTAGTCACCTTACCTTCGCTGTCTCGAGACTCCGATATTGACATGTATTCTCTGTCTTATCTCTACCGTTCTTTTACCTTTTTTCACTTTACAAGAGCAATCAAAATGTAAGAAATGTTTCATTGCTGTGGCCACAAATTCCCCAGACAGCAAGTACATGTGATGTTATGAGGGTCTTCGTACGGCCTTTTTGTGTGGCTAGCTGCAGTCTGTTTATGTTGTGATCACGGTAATCGACCACAACGTGGTATCATCCACACCGTACAGCACTTTTACTTTACTTCCACCTTCCCCCTTAATCATTGTAGCCGTAATGGTCTCATAGCATGTGTGATTCTAGTCCTCCTTGTTGATTGTGATTTTGATTATTTATGTTTTTGCTGGGTGTTTTGTGGTTGGTGTGTTTTTGGTCCTTGGGGTTTGCTGGTGGACTGCTGCCCGCTCACACCACACTGTCCTCTGAACCTAAAGCTGTCTGACTCCCTCCGCAAGCTGCTGTCCACATGGCTACCTCTCACAGTCACCTTCATGGCAGCTGACTTTTGGCATATACGTTTACACATCAAACGCATGCTTGTACTGTTTTCATGGCACAGAGAGACACAGCACAAGCCCAGCTAACTTGACTGAGGATATAATACGCTTCATGTTCCCCCTGAGTAGCAATCTTGTCACAGTACATATCCTGTAATTGAACGTACCTGTAGTCTAATATAACAATGCTTTGGTGAAATTTAAAAATGTATAACATTTTTACCATTTGTTAGGGTTTCTGTTTTAAGTCGATATGTCGACTATTATAAATTATGACAGAACGTGTGTAATGTATATGCCAAATTACTCCATCTGACGTAGTTGCAGAAATATTTTTGGTGATGGGTAATATGTAAGGGGTGGTGCAGGATGGGGTGGAAGACTTGAGTGGAGTTGATACAGCTATCCTCCAGTGTCCCACAATGCATGGCTGCATGGTCCCATTCATAACCGCTGCACCATATGCAATGCATCCTGGCTTATGAATCTACTTTGGCAACTAACTAGTGAATGACTCAAAAAACAAGGCAGGGTTTCTTAAAATTCGATCTCAATCACGTCATTTTCACAGGTGTACAAAACTATAAATACTGTATCATTCTGACCATAGTACACCATCCCAAAAAGTCATTCAGAATTTCATGAAACCATAGGCCAATAAACATTCTTGCTAGTTGCATTTAGGTAAAGCATAACCTTCTACCCAGTGTAACTGGATTACTGGTGATTTATATTACTCACAAAAACATAACTCATCTGTTGCATGCCTTTAACAAAACTGTCATGGTCTCAACTTCCGCCTTTGTCATTTGGTTAATTCTTTTTAACGTCCACTGTATAAAGCGGGTATGGTTCCATCTCATCTCACAATTAGGCTTAGATTTTCTGAACAACGCATTACTGTCCTAGGACTTGCATGCCGTATCCTAGCCCAGCATGGCACGGACTGGCCTGGCATGGAAGCATGGCTAGAGAATGGGGGAGGTAGACTGATACTTGACTGGAAGGATTAGGACAGTGGGGCGGGATCTGGTTTTAACCTCCTAACTGCTATGTGTCATATTGACAGAGAATAATTGACTTGCATCTTGGCGTGCGAAATGATTGGCTTATGCTCCCTTACCTTGACGGCTGTATCTATCTTCACAGGGGGACGGGATACATCAGATCAGAGAAGCACTGAAGATCTTAGCCGAGAGGGTTTTAATCCTCGAGACTATGATCGGTATTCATGGTGAGTAGGATGCCTGAGGCAGGGTCAGCTTTAGACAGGGGCCCACTGTGGTTGGGTCTCACAGACCCCACCCTACCCTCCAAGACTCCTGGCTGGAACAGGACAGGAATAGGGGGGTGGTGGTGGGGGAGAAGCAGCAGGCAGCCCCCAGGATCCATCCTGGTCCTATCCTTCCCTTCACCCAGTCCCCTTGTCACTGTTCTCTGATAGGACGTTAGCTTGAAGTTGTTCCAAGACTTGCAGGCAGACTTGGAGCTTCTGTCTCGCAGGGTGACACTGCTGGAGGCTATCATCTGGCCAGGTAATGCCGGAAATAATCTCTCACCCAGTACTGGTCCTCTGTCACTAACCACAACTCTTAGGCTACATGCAGATTTGTTGTTCTCAATGGAGAGGACCAGAAGGCACACAGGGTGATAAGCATGCCAAATGGGATTGGAAGTGTTAGAACCAGAGATTGATTTTTGTAGTTGATTGAGTAGTTAATCTCATAATTGAAAGCATTCTGACTATTCAATTACTTGAACTAGTAATGCATCAAAAATAATTATATTGTTAAGAATGTATATGATTTTATACTCCATTATATATACTGTTTATATCATCAGGTGACCTTGCGTATGCCTGCAAACAAAATGCTTTATTAATATAATTCTACAACAAACCCATATTTCATTTGATTATTCTATGTGTGCGTACAGTAATCATATATATATATTTCTTATGTTTGTGTTGATATCTGCAACGTAAAGACATCCTTAGGGTAGTGTAGCTTGGTCCCATCTCTTTCTTTCTTCTACAGAGCCTGACTTAGGGTCTGGGGATGGCCCGTTTGGCACAGTATCTCCAGGCTACTACAGAGACAAGCGAGCAGGAGTCCATCCCAATAGGCTTGTTGCCCCTCCTCTGTCCTCAGACACCAAGGTTCAAGGAAAGTAGCCCCATGTTGCCCCTGAGGATCACAGGCTGGGTCTGATCCCTCCCCCCACTCTCTGGCAGTACGTAGGTCCAGAACATATCTGATTCCCTCCTCTGGGACATACCATCAGATTAAAAGAGGGGGGCACCTCAGGGAAACTCCGCTGATGTTTCTGGAACCAGTGACACCCACCTCTAATCCACCACTTGACGTCTTGAAAGACCTAATGGCTCCATATGTGTCTCATCTTTGTGGCAACAGCTTGGACATCTTCAAGTCAATGACAAACCAACAACCAAGCTTACTTTCTTCTATGGTGCTCATCAAGCTGAAAATAATTATGTACAACCAGGGTCATTGACTATGATTAATAAAGTAGGAATCAAGTTGTGAGACAGCAGAGGCTGGTTCAGAGTGTTTGTTTGGGATTGTCTGGAACCTGAGGGGTTTCATTATTTAAGTATATTGAGCATGTACAGTTTGCAATGCACAATAGACAAACAAACCTCCTCCTCATCATCATACCTTGTTATATTTCTATACTTGTTTTTATTCAATGTTATGTAGTGCACTATAAACCAGGAAACATGTTTCACCTCTATTTACTCTTCCTTGTCTTTTATGATATGACAAGTCATGGTCAACCCCCATATTTGTTTTGAGAAAAAACACTGAACATATTTAATGACTCGCTTTTCACACTCTAGTGCGATATTAAAGCTCCATCCTAGATGCATGTTGCGTAATATCTATTACGACTCACAGGTTAACTGTAACACAAATATACCTGTTGTTACGATATCATTAAGTCAACTTCATTCAACCATGAAGTCCCAGGTCAACGTTAAGTTTGATGTCTTTTACTTATGGCTTCGTTAAGAGATTCTCCCTCACATCAGTTCCTGTCATGACAGACTGACTTTTTCACTCCTAAATATGAAAGTAAAACGTTTTATTCATCTCTGTATTTACACTTGTTTATCTGTCAATGTAAAAAGGCTTGATGATTTGTTGCCTTTGAACAGAAATGTTAACTTTTTTAATTTAAAAGTATGATCAATTGTAGTTTGTTCTAATGAAGATATGTGTAACTTCATTTTACATTTTCCAAATAGTTTTTTCATTGTGTTTTTGTGCTAAATCTTGTCTAGATGGTTGATAAAACAATATATTTTGTGTTTTGTAACTTTGTCATTTGGTAATAATTTATTATGCACTACATCAACCAAAGTACATTTTCTGACCTGCTCAAGAATAAAGCCTATGTGTACATGTGAAATTGACTTTACCATTAGGTTTGCAGCTGCCATTAAAACCACCCCACTGTATTGAACAAGAAAACCACAAGCACATTCCTCTCCCCCCTAATCTACAAAAGGTTTGCTTGTATCAATAATTTCCTCCCATATCCCATAAGGTCAATATAAAAAATAAAAATAAACAGCCACAGCTCAGCAAAATCCAAGCATATCAACTGCATTCGACACATTCCCACTTTGTTTTAGAGTACAAGACGACCACACAATATGCTGGTCTGTCAGTCCATCATCATTAAGTAGTACTGCTGGGTGGTAACGTGGTCTTCCCCTTTGAGATCACAACAGTGTTATCGCCGACATTGCCATCAATAAGCAGGGAAATAGCGCCATCTAGCTGTTTTATGGCTGCAAGTGCTACCACTGCCTTTTCAGTCGGGAAGCCCATCTTTTCCAATTGCTGCAACCTATTAAAAACAACGCCCACAAAGTATTTTCAAAGGTGGCATCGAATGCCTTTGCAAATAAATACGTTTGATCGAATGGATAACGTTGAAGAGAGGTATAAAACACAGTCTCTTACCTGAGGGAGGATACTGATGACTTTTGCACCTCCACCTTGGCGTCAGGAGTGTCCGGGATATCCTGCAGGGAGGCCAGTAGCCCCGCCCTCAACATCTGTTCCTCCACTAAATGGACATCTGACAGGGGTACAGACCCGTCATGAAGCCAAGGGGGCACAGGCTCAGACCATTGGTGTGCATTCAGGAGTGAACGATCTCCCATCAGGGGACTGTTATAAGGAGGTTCCTGCCTCGCAGCAGACCCTTGGAAAGGTGGCGCAGATCTGTGATTTAAAAAAAAAAAAAGCACTGTTTTGGAGATGCTTAGAACCATACAAGCTATCAAAATGAGGACTTCCAAGACAATTTGAAACTTTCAGATATGGAAGGTAGTAACTCAAAATGTATACTGAGCCCATTGACATAAGTCAAAAGCCATACCTGTGTGAGGTAGTATGGGTAGGTAGCCTGTATCGGTTTTTAGTAGGAATATATGCCCAATCAGGAATACATTTGAGTAATTCTATGTCCTCCAGCTGTTGCAATACTTCAATAACAGACGAACGATCTATTAAAACAAAAGTAGTTAAGGTATATACGGAAAGACTGGAGAGTACATATCAAAAGGCAGAAAGGACTAAACAGTTGGGTATGTTTAGTTGAATTAGGGAACAGGATACAGTTGTGGCCGACGCATATGGCACAGAAGTGAAGGAGAACCGGAGAGCTGGGCAGCAACAGCAGACTGAGAAGCAGCAGGATCCAGGGCAGGAACCAAACGGGGACACATCGAAGGACCTTCCGCTGTGTCACCTGTCGGCTTTGAGCGGTAAAAAGGGCAATCTGAGTGGCTGAGTAACCACAGATTCGACTTGCCTCGCCCCCACCGGCGCATAGGACAAGGGTATAAATCGGAGGCAATATTGCCACAGAGAGGATAGACAGAGAAAGGAAGGAAACAGTCCCCCAGCGTCTTTCCTGACATGGTCCAAGCAACAGCAGCAGCATAGCGTTGTAGAGAAGTGATGACAGCTCGTCATGACTGAAAGCATAAAGTGATACATCTGAATATAGAAAGAGAGAGAGAGAGAGAGAGAGAGAGAGAGAGAGCGAGAGAGAGAAGTTACTCATATTGTCTAACATGCGGAACATGTTTTTCGGAAGGTCTTGGTTATATGTTCTAGCTAATTGTGATTACCTTTGAACCCTGGGAACTCCCCACCTGGGCCTAAACTTAGACTGGCTTGAATACCACCAGACCACATCAGTAGCATTACGCTTAGCAATAAAAATGTACCGATGTAGAAACCAGGTCGATTTGATCCAAACCAAAACCATACTGAAAATATGCGGTCCAGCATTTGTAACACAATATAGAGTCAGCGCCGATTATAGCAAAAACAGGTTTTTACCATTCAAGTGTCCTAAAATGTCAAAGATAAAAAACAAAATCTATTATTTGTCACTTTGCACATTGTGATAAGCAAGAACACGGAATGCAATACAGTCATTGTTATAACTAAAAGTCCACGCAAGAGCTGTTCAGTACAGTCCTGAAATCATTTAAATAAATCCGTGATAAGTAAAATTACGGTAGATTTCTGAAAAGAATGTAATCAAACACTGCTTTAATTCTGAGTAATCATTGTTTACACTTCTCAAATCATAATATAACACCCAACCCAGTCCACTGCTCACTTCCGGTTTTTGAACCATTGGCGACTTTACTCGAGTGCATTAAATAAACACATCACTCATTAGTTAAATTACTAAACAAACGTATTTAGCCCCGCCTTCAAATGATTTTCTACTCTAAATTTTTCATAAACGCATTGAAAATTACAGATATCTATAGCAATCAGATGTTTCCTGTATAACGTTTTTATATTGTAAATGCTTTCGTGCGCCCCTATGTATGTGGCTAATTAGTTTCTTCCGATTCCGAACTGAAAGCCGTTTGGTTGCACTCTCGCGGAAAATTCCGAGACGCAGTGTCAGTCATTACAGGTTGCGCCGACGGAGAAACAATCAAGAGGACACAGCACTCATCAAGACGAAGATGGCGACTGCTCCTGGTGAGTACATAATTAATAAAATTTCCGTTGTATTTCAGCATTAGCTGGAGTTTGTATAGATTGAGTATTTTGTAGGATAAGTAAGAATGTATTTCCGTCGAACTAGTAGTGTACTGTACGGTTGCTAACAGAACCTTGGTTTCGCCACTCCAGTGCAGGCCGGATAATGAAAATCACAACGACAACGCGGGCCTAGTCATTTTTGCAAGCGCGTTCCTTATGTTCATTCGATTAAATATCTTATTTAAACTATTTATCTCGTCTTTTTTGTAATATCTATTATTGCCGAAATTACTTACAAAATGTTTGGTAAAGGAAGGTAACGGGAAAAACAGCTAACCCGTGCTAGCTAAAACAAGCTAACAAAACCCGGCGACACCGTTTAACTCTACGGCAACACACTAAGGGCCGTACACGTTGCGGGTAAACCCAGCATTAAGCAGTTAACCGTATAAAGTATGCTCACCGTTCATGGCCATGTTTTGATTGATACTTTTGTATTTCTTTACGTCTAAATGTTTTCAGTATTCAGAGTGTTTTTGGTGTTCTCCGTTTTCTTAACCTGTAGTTGGATTTATCATGCAGAGTTCTGGCAGGAATCTCATAGCCACTGCTCAGCATAGAACAATTGCCGCGAAAATCCTTGCGACCCCCATATGCCCTGTAATTTGTTTATCAGTTGTCATTATGGTAAATGCAATCTTCATTTCCCCATCTCATTAATGTGTTTTATACAGATTACAGTTCCTACACCCAGACCACTGCCCAGCAGAGGTAAGCGTTTTGATGAAATACGTTTGTACAAATTGTTGTTGAAACTGGAACCTGACCTTAAATGGAGCAATTCAGTCAGGCACTGTCCTAAGTATTTTTTGCTTTGCTTGCAGTTATGGTTCCTATGCTGCTCAGCCTGCCCAAGGCTATGGTCAGACAGCCCAGGTAAGGCTCAATGGTTTCCCTTCTGAGTTCTTCTGAAAAACCTTTGCTGCTTCCTGCTGGACTGTCGGGGTCACTGACATGACACCTAATGCGTCTCTCGCTTTGCCCTTCAACAGGGTTACAGCCAACAAAGTTATGGGTCCTATGCCCAACCTGCTGCTGCAGAGACTGGTTATTCCCAGGCAGCACCCGCTGCTGGTGGCTATGCACAGCAGCAGTATGGATCTACTTATGGACAACCAGCTGCAGGTTAGTCCAAGAAGGTTGCATTGCTTTTAGATTTAATCGAATTCAGATGTTACCAAATTATTTCCGCGGTATGACTTTTCAAATTCTGAATTAACATGTGGACCGAAGGACCAATTTCTGCCCCATACCACAGTCAATCAATCTTAAATGTAATTCTTTTCTCCTCTTGCTGTCATGGTCCAGCTGGCAATAAAACAGGTTTGAAAAATACACTCCCGTTAATTTCATCTCATTTTTATTTGGTGTTTAAAAAATACAATAAATATATCTATCTATGGTCATAGATATATGAAACAGTCAGCCTCATTTGTAAATATTATCACTGTGGTATTATACAATACTATATTAAATTGAACTTTCAGATGATTGGGAACCAGAATCTGCTGGGCTTTGGATTTCCACAATAATGTATGTATTCTTCTTTTGCGGTCTGTGATTACAGCAGGATACCCTGCGGCGCAGACCAACGCCTACACTCAACCGACCCAGGGCTATGGAGCAAGCGGGTATGAAAGTGCTCCTGCTGCAGCAGCTCCTGCCGCCTCTCAATCCTCCTACGGCTCTCAACCAGGCTATGCAGCCCAGTCTGCCTACTCCAGCTACACCCAGCAGCCAGCTTCTGCTGCACCCCAGAGGTAAGCCACTTGTTTGCTTGTTTCCACTGGTCATAGAAACAGTTTAAAGTCTAAATCTGCCATCTTATTGTTGAATAATCTTATTGTTTCTAACCTTTATTCATTACAATGACAGCACCACACCGGCTGCATACAGCCAGAGCAGCTACTCCACGCCAGCAGCGTACAGCCAGCAGCAGGCGGGCTACCAGGCCCAGCAGGGTGGCTATGGACAGCAGCAGAGCAGCTACCAGCAGCCGCCTCCACAGCAGCCGCAGCAGCCCCCCGCCTCTGCCTACCCTCCCCAGGCCTCAGGCTCCTATGGACAGCCTGCACCCAGCCAGTATAGCCAACAGAGCGGAGGACCGCCCAGCTATAATCAGTCTAGCCATTACAGTAAGAACTTGAGCCTCGTTGTTGCCCCCCCCCCCCGCAATGTTTGTTTTTACGTAGCTAGATATATTCATAACAATTAGTAGGGTAAAAACACTCTTTCATGTTGCCTTAACTGTTCCCCTTGGTTTTCCTTTACAGATAACTATAGGCAGGAAAGCCAGGGCAGCAGCAGTGGTGGTTATGCCGGTGCCGAGCCAGCCAGGTACCCGGGGGCTGGAGACGGCAGAGGGCCCGGCAGGGATGGTTTTGACCGTGGTGGAATAATGCACGGCAGCAGGGGGCGTGGCGGAATGGGCCGCGGCATGGGGTAAGTGCCTCTCCTGGTCTCTCACTAGTTATTTGCCTCCTCCACTCGCAGGTGCTGTGGCCAGGCTGAGCAGGGCTGGGTCCTTATTGACTCGGGACCTTAAAAAAAAAATCGGGACGGAAAAGCGGATTTAGCGAGAAGAACAAAAAATACTTGATAATCCCCTTTTTTTCTTATGGGCCCTCAAGTCACTCACGATTCTCTTAAGATCTGTTAGTTTCTCTCAGCCCTGTCAATGCTATTGCCAAAGGTAAGAGGGGATGTGTTCTGCTGACAAAGTGTATTGGGGTACCCGAGCATCTAAATATTTTAGCAAAATATACATTTTTTGTGAGCATGGTTTATGAACTCCAGTATGGACCACAATTTGATGACTTGCTGGTACAGGGGCCAGTATTTTTATTTTCGGTGCACATGAATAACATGGTCACTCCAATATAATTCTCCATTGGTATCTAGTACATGTAAAAACCCTTCGCTGTATCTCAAAATGCAACTCAATTGAGGTAAATGTCACAAACTTACGTGTTCCTGTCAACCAGGGTTATTTGTGTTGACCAAAGTGTAGTTTAGGGGTGAGGATTTGGTTTTCACACTGTGTCAAAACGTATTGATACAGTCCACTGGGCACGTTTCCACAACGCCCAGGCTTAAAGGTGTCCTATGGGTGTCTGCCTTGCAGATATAACTTTTTTGCAAATCCAAAGGTTTAATTTTGCACAAAATTCGGGTGTTTTACAAATTACTGCGACGGACTATCTTTCAAAATGCAGGCTACAGCATAGACACTTGTGTTTTGACCCAATATTATGTTTCCACTGTTAATTCACTATTACACATTACCACACCTCCGATCAAAACACAAATCCTCTGGGTTGTCATTTTATTGAGTTACTGACTGATATCTCTCACCTACAAACAATCAGTTGTTTTGGGAGTGTTTTTGATTCATGAACAATCTGGAAGTCATCTTAATAATTATGGTTAAATCATTCAATGAACCATGGGTCACAAGCCATGGGGGGCCCCTTAAAGCAGTGGCATGAAAGGATAGAGTCTGTGAAACAGAAGTGTTTTGAGACTTCTCAATGATACCAGCTTACGAAAGATGTGAAGGATAACGCCAAATCTCCCTAATTCAAGAGATATGTAGGTTTTTGGTGGGGGATAAATATTACCAAACTTCCAAAAAGGGCAACATTTCAAGCACCAATGGCCAGTTCAATTCTTTTACAAATAGGCTGAACTCACTCAGGCAAATATAAGAATCGAGAGCGGTGGGGTGGGGGGGCTATTATTTAAATGTAATGTCAACCTGTTTGCTTTGTGGTTTCAAATACAATTGTTTAATCAACATTCTTTTGAGTACCTTTTTTAACATGCTTTGTCACATTTATACGCTACAGGTAACAGTGAGAGCCATGTTAAACCAGCTATACTCTTTAAAGTACTCAATACAGAGCCGGCCGCTTATGCAGCAGGAGGGGGAACTTAATGAGAGATTCGGGTTCTGCTTTTATTCCAAGAGATGAGGATTGTGTTGTCTAAAGCATGATGGGCAAAGCTTTTGAACACGTTTTTGTAATGAATTTGAACATAGAATTTTTTGTTAAGGTCCAAACTATTTTGTCATTGAATAGAATTGTGTAATGTAAATCTAAACTTTAAAAAAAACAACTGTAAGCTTATGTAAATGGTGTGCCTTTCCATTTCAAAGGTTTTAATTTTAAAAAAATGTGAAATTTCAGATGCATTTCATTAGAGTAGACCACATGCGAGTATTCTCTTGTAACCTTTCTGTAACCCTTTTTTTGTTTTGCTGTCAGATGTTGCCGACAAGCTTGTAGCCAAGAGTGCCCAGGCAGCCAATATAGACATGGAATGCATCTGAAATCCTTCTGCTATTGTAACATGTGTCAAGTTGTGTCCCCACTTTTCCAATGATAATGAAGATTTTACTATCCCCCTTGATCTGGTTTAATCAGCCAGTATCACCTCTTGAATACTGTGGCCAACTAGTAAATACCGTCCACTTTAACTGATGTTAACAACTAGTAAATACCAAAAAACAACATAATTGATGTTAATTTACCCCTACCCCCCTCTAACCTTTTATCGGATTTTATATATTCTATACATGTTCTACTTTGGGGGGGTTCGAGTACTGTTAGGCTAGCCAGGACTGTGTTGATAACCCCCCTCTCAAACAAGCCACACGGCTCGAGGCGCGGAAGTGGCTGTTAAAAAGGATATCGCCTTCATATCTCCATTTATTCCCCCCATAGCAACGCTGGAGACAGAGGTGGCTTCAATAAGCCCGGTGGTAAGTTTACGTGTATTACACTGGCTAGTCCACTCCAGACCTATTATAACTAATTGAGCATGTACGCTCCCGTGCATTGACGTACGTAACTTTTGACATTGTGGTATGCAGCATTTATATACATGACACCCAACATTTCTTTTGCCGGTTATTACAAAGGGGGAGTGTTAAAGAGGGGGATCCAGTTTGGTTGTCGGAGACCCAAATTACTTTAGGGGTATTTTTCCACTCATTCTGGTTTTCAGTCACTGCCTATGGTTTCCACAACAAAAGGGTTAAGACGAATGACTGCTGCCAAAAATGTGTCTGTTTTGAGAAACATTTTTTCCGATACAATTTCATGGAGTTGAATTCCTGGTATTTTGGGATTAATGT
>JAVQJS010047357.1:0-12365 GCA_036024795.1 Galaxias rostratus | reverse complement strand
AGAGGGAGAAAGACAGAGAGAGAGAGAGAGATGGGGGGCCGAGAGAGAGAGAGAGGAGGGAGAATGAAAATGAGAGAGAGAGAGAGAGAGAGAGAGAGAGAGAGAGAGGGAGAGAGAGAAAGACAGAGAGAGAGAGAGAGAGAGAGAGAGAGAGAGAGAGAAATTAAACTTTGTCGCTGGCGCTTTGCTGCTGCTGCCACGTGAGCAATCAGATGAAAGGGAATGGGTGTCAAACTCCTCTTCGTATTGAGGACAGGCGGTGTGCCACGCCGAGCAGGCGTCAGTGAGCTTACACTTGGAGACATGTCAAGCATGGCAGATCTCAGGATGAAACATCTCTCATTACCTTTCTTTAAACCATAATATGAATGTGGAGCTGGAGTCAGGGCTACATGGCAGATAAGGAACGAGGAGCCTGGTAACAAGGCCCCTCCTCACACACATACACACACACACACACACACACACACACACACACACATACCCAAACACATACACACACACAGACACACACTCACACACTCTACACACAGACACACACTCTTACTCCTCCGCTGAGGGATAGAGAGCGAGATAGAGAGATAGTCAGAGAAGGATATTCAGAGAGAAAAAGAGAAAGAGGGATAGAGTGAGTTAAAAGTTTGGCTAGCTGATCAATCATTAGTTATCATTTCAACATCCTATTAAACTGTATCTTTCGTAGAATCTTTATCATATCTTCCTCTCTCTGTGGTTACCATCCTCCCTTTCCTCCTCTTCCTCTCTCTGTGGCAATCATCTCCCTCTTTCTCTTCCTCTTTCTGTGGTGATTATACCTCTCTTTCTCTTCTTCTGTGGTGAATATCCTCCTCCTCTTCCTCTCTTAATATCCTCCTCTTCCTCCTCTTCGTCTTTCCATAGAAGTGGTGATGAACACCAAGGTGGAAACGTCTGACCTACGATGGACCGTCTACCCCTCAGACGACCCCCAGGTACACACACACACACACACACACACACACACACACACACACACACACACACACACACACACATATAGACACACACACACACAGATACACACCAACCGCTGAAAGGGCTTTCCCCAGTGATGGAGTCCCCTGACGGCGCAGCACTCCGACCCCCACACGTCCTCTCCCGCCATGCTGCAGGGTCACGTGCGGGGGATGCCCGCCGGGTCACGGGGGAGTCGGCTGCGGCGGCGATCAATCTGCCGTGTGTGTGGGCGGGGCTGTGCCAGCGGGCCCGGGCCGTGGCTAGGGGGACTGATCTACGACCAGCTCTGCCACTCCACTGCACCCACATCCAATGACGGGCCTCAGTGCCCCTCCTAGCGAAGGCCCTACTCCATCACTCCGCGTCCGACAGGCAATGCGGCCTCCGACCCCGGGCGGCCCCGTAGATCAGGCCGAGGGCTGGAGGAGAACAATGCCGGTACACACGGGCTGTGGACGCGCAGGGCTGTTCCGGTGATTTACGCCCCGCTTTCGATTTCGGTTCTCAGCGTGCTTTCAGGCAGAGAGTGAAAGTGGATGGACTACTGGCTTGGAGTTAGGAGCACCTCGGTGTGTCACAGTGACTGCTTCTCAAACGTCCCAGGAAGCCGGCGGGTCAGCGTGTCCTGGTGTGTCGGCAGTCGGCTCTGGGCCTTAGACGGAACTCCAGCGCTCTCCACCACTCACTGGACGCCTCTGTCATAATGCTCACCCTATCTTGGAGCGGGTCTTAAGCCTCGGCGCTGATGGCGTGCGTAGGACGGCTTAGGCTTCCTTTGCCCAGGCTTATATATGTGATTTTCTGCTTCCATCTTGTGGTGTTGTATAAACGCAGATGGTGGGCGACAGCTTGATAGTGGCCGTGTTACGTAACACCCTTTGTGGTGGTGGATCAACACAACGCTGCACGCTGTCATGTAATCTGTCACTGGAAGTGCATCAAGTAGGAGGAACGCCAATCAATTAGTTGTTACATGGAGAGTTATGGTACAGTGTAAAAAGGGCCTGTTTACAGGTAGCACTGATTCTAGTGCATTTCCCTACCAGGCTACGATAGATGGTTTTTCCCATAGTGTTCAAAATGCCTAGGTTCGATAATACGGAATGATTATGGAACGATACAGCTCAGGAAATCGAAATGCTTTATTTGCACTACTTTAGTAAGCTGCAGGTAGGCGGGCTTCGTTTCTGTCTTTGTATAGGCATCCACATGGTATCCCACTGCAATGATACGTGATCTTTATTATCTCTACAATCCTATTAAGAAGGCATGGAGGTTTGCTTAACCATCGATTCCCAAACCAAAGTCCTTCTCGCCTAGAAGTCCTGCTTAAACAAATGGCTCCGTCTTTCTCCCATTGTGCATGTAATTATCCCGTCATCATTTATTACTGTACTAGCTCTGATCCTCCCTTCCTGTCCTGACCCCGGGGGCCATTAATAATGTACGCGTAATGAAGAACGCCAGATATTTCCAGAAGCAGGTATCCGACAAGTCATTTGTATGGCTCTCTGCTTCATTAAGAATGGATACAAAAAGTTAGGCGCTACTTTGGTTTGATTCATAACTGAGTCTCATCATGTGCTGCACGTAGTTGAAGAACATATTAAAGAGTTGTCTTTGAGGTGAGTCGGCGTTAAACAGGGTTGGATCTGGTACAAGTGAGCACAGCGCCAGATTCTCATCTGTTTGCTCGAGTCGTTAGCACTGTGACCCTGTCCTTACATGCTCCACATCCCAGAGCGTCTCCATTTCCTTCACACAGACTGTGTCTGTCATCTCTTAGTCCCGGCCGCCATCTTACACCTTAAAGTCAAGGCCTTACCTTTCACATGGAATTCTGTGTTTAGAGCTCTGAATCTCCAAATGTTAACATGTGTGTGTGTGTGTGTGCGTGCGTGTGCGTGTGTGAGTGTGAGTGGCTACCGTAGACTGAAGGAGAATAGATCCACGTGGGATGACTACTTTGTATCTGCTCGAGCCTTTGGAAGAAGCAGCAGCAGCTGCTAGCCGTGCTCTGTGTGGGAGAGTGATAGGGATTCCTCAGCCTCATCCCTGTGCAGGAACCCTTCAAGGTGTAGTGTGTCCATCGGCCTGAAAGTTGGCAGGGAACTGTAATAGAAGCATTAGAAAGACATTCAATCTGCAATAGTGTAATCAGTTTAGCTTCTATGCAGTGCACTCACATCAGATCAATACAATTTTCTCACAACTTTTGCTATTTAAAAAGGACGATGTTCCAGAGGATAAACTTTAATTGTTTTAATAACAACAGTCAAGGCTTTGCAGTTGGTGACGAAGCTGAGAGAGGCGTGTTGAACCCTTTCAACGATTCGCAAAGCACAAGCATTGCATGGGCAAAATGTCCCTATAGTCCAACACAGATAAACATGTGGCAGCGAAAAGTAAATACAAAACAAATCTTTTCGAAGAAAAACAAGGGAATCATCAATTGGAATGGCCAGATTTATAGCAATTAACCGTCTCTATGACCATGCTCTCAGGATGCAGGAGGCATGGATGAACACATTCAACACATAAACACATGTTGGTATGGAACTCGTTTCCGTGTAGTTTTTAATGTCCCAAATCTTTTTGGTTAAACGCACTATTCCAAGTTGTGCTTTTCTCACGTAGATATTTTTTTACCGCACACACTGCTTCAAGGCGTCGAGCGAGCGGAAGACGCAATCAGATGGAACTCTCCACACATCCGCGTTGCTGCGTGGCGGTAAACCTCGACCTCACGTCAATGCCACCCGTCTCGTTTGCAACGCACGCCCGGCCCCGTCCAATTATCACCGCTGTCGTCGACTAATTCAATTTCCTCCCGATGTTCACACGTCAGTGGCTCCGATAGGCTGCCATAAAGCGGTGGTTAGTGATCGCAGTGCCTCACCGCGTTAGCCCCAACGCTGTCCCCGTGGCCCGCTGGCGCCCGCGGCCTCCCGGAGAGTGAGCAGAGCGCCAGCTGCCAACGCAGGAACACACTGACGTCAGGGCTCCCCTTCATTACCCTGGCCGGTGATAAAGGTTAGTGTGGTGTGAGCGCAGAGCGGAGGGGGAGGTGCCCCCTCACCGCGGCTCACGAGAGAGCGACGGAGAGAGCGCGGTATGGAGAACAGCGATAGCGCACAGCTGAATGGAATGGAGAGATGAATGAAAAACAACAAAACAACAAGAGAAATATGGGAAGAAAGAGCGAATTAGAAAGCTATACCAAGAGACCATGACAGTGTGCCTTGTTAGGAAAGGAGAGATAACCATACAAGTGAATGAGAGAATGATAGGGATGGAACTGGACTAAACAAACCTCACAAGGGACCAACGAGATTGTGCACCACCTGTGTAACTAATGGAGACAAACAAAACAACGTAGGATTTCTATTCAGATCAACAAATACAGCGAGGACATAACTCAGTTCCACAGTATTAACGGCCGGTTGATATACCAGTGGGTTGGAGTATACAAGAGTAAATGCTTCCCCCTACAGGTTATATTTTTCAGTTACATGAGGATGGTTTTCCCCTGCCTTGTCAAGCTTGTGACTGAAAAATTGCAACATGTGTAGAAATGCGTGTGGCGCTGCTACATCAATCGATATCAGTCGTGACCAGTGATATGATGATAGAGACAAATCGGTGAGAACCAGCAGGGCTCCGCGGCTGACGGAGGCCATGATGTCTACCGTGCGCCCGGGGGCTTACCCCGGCATGCTGCCGCTGCTCCCGGGAGACTGCACAGTCATCGGACCGCAGGGCCTCGCTGCTGACGTGGCCATCACGGCATAACTCTGCCATTACTCACTGCGCCCCCACAGCCTCTGTAGCTCGTCCAAAGGCATCGGGCCCAGTCCCCTATGGCGCAACCGCACGGGGCCGGTAATGAAATGGATGGATCCAGGGGCCCGCCTGGCACCGTCTGACGGGCGCTTTATGCCGCTGCCCCTCGGCCCGTCCTGGGCAGCCGGTTAGTGCTTATTAGATAACTGTCTCGCAGGGCCGTCATGGAGACAGAGGGCTGGCTGATCATGGTGGGGTCGATAGAGCCTCTTAGCTCACCCATTAGGCGGGAGGGGCTCCGGCAGGAGCTGGGCCAAGTGCCTGTCGGACAGGTCTCTTTTTATTGCTGCCTCTTGGCGTGCCTTTTTTTTTTTCGGTGTTGGGTACGGGTTGTGAGACCCTGTTTTTAAATGTAGACTTTGAGAGTCTTTGAGTTGGATCTTTGCTTCCACTTGTCTGCCTACCTGCTCGTGATTCTTCGAGACAGTCTGTTTGTATGTTTTTATGGCCGGCTGTCTGAACGTGCAGAGACACTGGAGCCATCTTGCATGGCACTGAACTGAGTTGAGTGGCCAGTCTTTATTTTTAACATTTTGCTCTGTCTCTGCCTTCCCCCTTTTCCACTTGAGCGATCTGTCCACGTTGCCTTAGAGGAGCCCATGGCTCTGCCCCACAGCCCAGCCCTTCAGCCCAGCCCCACAGCCCAGCCCCTCAGCCCAGCCACTTAGCCCAGCCACTTAGCCCAGCCCCTCAGCCTAGCCCCTCAGCCCAGCCCCTCAGCCCAGCCCCTCAGCCCAACCCCTCAGCCCTGCCCTTCCATTTCACACTTCTCGGACACGGGGCCCGGTGCTCACTGTTTATGGCCCCTTCAAGCCACAGAGCCTGGAGCCAGTGGTGTGTGTCTGGAGGATATCGACCTTGATGACATAGTGGGAAAGGGAGGGGGATATAAGGAGGGAGGCCAAGAGGGAGAGAACGAGAGACCACAGCCAAGAGTGAGAATGAGAGTGAGGGCGGGGGCTACTTCAATTATGTGGTTATCCATAACTTAGCCATGGACCATTGGCTTTGGGATGGGTTCCCAGAGTGGGGCAGCCTCGGGGAAGTTTCTCTGCCATCCATACCCGGGATAAAACCTGTGTCGGGAAACGATTCATTTTTTGTAGTTTCTGATTAGCTTTTGAAACTGCATTGTCAGTAACTCTCATTTGAGAGTAAATGCTTGGATTCTTATTATTGGGACAAAATAAAAATCCTTCCTCAGCCCAAAACAAAGTGTTTGTAGAGGTGAAGTTGAAAACAAACTTTTCCTGGGGAATTCACGTCAGGGTTTCATATGTCATCTCCCTCTCTTCCTGGTTCCACTCTCTGGCAGTGAGCTGGCCAGGACATCATGGCGACTGGGTGAGGAGTGCTAGGGGGTTGTAGTGTGTCTCAAAAGCATTCTGCTTGAGTGTGTAAGTGGGCTTCATGTCCAAGCAGGCCTTTGTTATGGCACCCTCTCTCTTTGCCAGAGCGTGCCTGTTAAAGCCTGAGCGTGTGAGCATCCTGTCAGCTGCATGATGTCCGGCCCCCGCATTATGTCCGACCCCCGCTCAGTCACTCTGCAACGCTAACGGGAGAATAGAGAGAATCAGAGAGTTAAATCCCAGGGAGAGGGGGGGGCAGAAGAATGGATGGAGAGAGAGAGATAGGGATGGAGGGAGGGAGAGAGTAAAGGACATGGAGGGATGGAGGGAGGGAGACATAGATTGTAGCTCTGAAGCACTAGCTAGTCTTTACTAGTCTCTTTGCCACTGTCTGCTTTGCTTTGCACACAGACACACACACACACACACACACACAAGCACACACACACACACACACACACACACACACACACACACACACACACACACACACACACACACACACACACACGCACACGCACGCACATATACATTCCCACCAGTTATATGTGATAGATCAGATAATGGAGGATTTACTGGAGATCATTTACTAATCTGGTTCAGCTTGACAGGAGGTTGTTGAGATTAAAGAGCAGAGTTCTGTCGAAAGCCTATGGGCTTATAAAAATAACTTTGGTTTGCATCTCTGGATGCTCACAAACTTCAGCCGTTTAAAGAAGCAGCACATTTCATTAGAAAATGCACATGGAGTACTTGAGGGCGTTTTGAGAAGGCCCTTTGATTACCAGAGCGTGTGGAGCCGTATGCGCGGGCGTGTGAGGGGGGAGCGTTGCGTCAGTGCAAAGTACGGGTGTTTCTGAGGAGACACACAGAGGGACAACAACCTCACCTACAGCCCAGCGTCCTCAGTACGCCCTGGTGTCCACTCAGACAGTGGCAATGCCTGGAGAGACGGAGACATGACCAGGGGAAGCCCTGTCCCAGCCAAACGCGTTGAGCCGAACCCTGAGAGGCGGGGTTTTCCTTTCAGTAGTGGCTTAATGAGGGCCCCGCAACCACCTAGAGACAACTGGTCCGCCTTCTGAGGACTCGACAGGACCGACCCCGCTGAGCCTCAGAGGCAAGATGCTGGGGGATAAGGCGTCTCGCCCAGGTAATGTGTGGACCACAGGCCCTGAGAGGGAGCGGGATGGCGAGGTGGCGAGAGAGAGAGTGGGTTTGAAAGCCACGAGCTCTACTCTCTGGCTGAGCTAATGGAAGATGATTGATGTCAAATGCTGAGTCATCTTCACAGAACACACACACACACACACACACACACACACACACACACACATCGCTGTAGATTACAGTGCCTCTCCCGCCAAACGAACTGTGATGACACCACACTTTCAAGTTGATAAGCTGTGCGGCCTAGATCAACACCCATATAAATGCACTCTTCTTTACATCATTGATCATGTGGTAGACTCAGTGTTCCGTTTGATGACCAAGAGAACAAGAATAAGCTGAGTAGGAATGTAACTGAGGCCATACCCTGAATGAATCTGCTACAGATATGCAGGTGACGGTGGTTGCTGGCACCATGCTCTGTTCCTGCATGATGGGTCCTGGGTTGATGACACACACATGCTAAAGGGTAACATGACTAGCCTAGCGTAAATAATGCTGTACATTTGTGCCTCTTTGTGTCTGTGTGTTTGCACGGGCTTGTGTGTGTGTGTGTTCGTGTGTGTGTGGGGGCGGGGGGTTGGTGGGTGTGTCCTTCCTTAAAATTAATTTCCATGTCACATCTGGTTGGTTTAACTGGATGACACCGCTGACTTGTTTCCATCATATCATTGTTTTCTTGATTCTTCTTCATGTTTGTAAATTTAATTTTGACTTGAAAACAACACACTGATTGAAACATGTGGGTTACAACGACACTGTTTCCCTCCTGCTAGTCATGGCCATGCTCCGTGGAATGTAATAGCATGGGGAATGTGCACATTCACAGGGGTCAGTGTGGATGTCCACACTAGGGGTGGGTAATGAACACCGAATGGTTCTCTCTAACGGCCGCCAGGGCCGTTACTCAACCTCCTCTTCACTGTGCCGTTCTGCTTCATTTCCTTTTTTCTTTTTGACCATCACTGTCAGTTTGCTTTTGCTGTGCTGTTAAAGTGTGTTCCCCAGAATGTCATTGTATGAGCTGCTTTATTGACCTCACTATTTTCACTATTCTATAGAATGGATTTTATTTTCAGAAAGACAGCTGGGATCTCGCAAGATTCAAAGGCCGGATTGCTTACCTAATCTGTTGTGTCATTCTCTGGTATAATGCAGTTGTCATTGAGTCAGGATTAGTCTTTATTGTTTTATTTGTAATTTACATGCATGCTAACTACAACATCTTTGACAACAAACCTGGGTAGATTATTCATTTCAATATGAGTTCTTGCAGAACGTGCCTCATAACAGGGCGACAGTTACAGTGTGACACGTTGACTGTTGGTGCCCTTGTTTTACAACATTTTCTAAAGTGCAGTTATTTTTCTTGAGCCCTTTACAAATTACAGAGGGTTAAAACTGCGGTGGCTGTCTGTCATACAGTATATACTGTCTCAATCTCGAGTGTCCCTATAGCCGCAAGTGTGGTTGTTTAGCACCACCTAGTGGATTCAACATTACATTAAACAACATTCAGTTTGTTCGCGGATTTTGGTGTGTGTGTGTGTGTGTGTGTGTGTGTGTGTGTGTGTGTGTGTGTGTGTGTGTGTGTGTGCACATGTGTGTGTGCGCATGTGTGTGTGTGTTTAAATGCCATATGTCTTTTGGATATCTTTTAGTATATCAGTTTTTTGGGCGTTCAAGGAATACCTAAAATTATAAAACATTTTATAAGTATAATACAAAATACTTAACAAATTACGATTTTACAAAGAGACATTATGGTCCCAAGGCACACACAAAAGACTGCCGCTATGTCTCAGCCATTCGACTTCAGCATGAGTCACAGGGAAAATATTTTCCTGGCTAGAAGGCCTTTGTGTTAGCGTGCTTGTGTGTGTGTGTGTGTGTGTGTGTGTGTGTGTGTGTGTGTGTGTGTGTGTGTGTGTGTGTGTGTGTGTGTGTGTGTGTGAGTGTGAGCGTGCATGCGTGCGTGTGTGTGTGTGTGTGCGCGCGCCCTGACCTGGAATCTGAAATCATTGTAAATGTTAGAGGATAGGTAGCCTTAGGGGAGGAGGCGACGGGGGTGGTAGGGGGCATGGAAAGCAAGCCCTTTATATGAGAGAGGGAAACATAAACAGACATTCTGATCTCCATTTGTATTTCTCCCTTCAGCTTGTCTGCATCCCTAAACCAATCTAACACGAAACCCTTGGACACTAAAAAACAAAAGATCTACAATTAACACATCCACATGTTCCACATCCCTTCACTCATACAAGGTCACTCGATACCCAAGCAAATCAGGAACTAATGTTTTTATCTAAAGAAATCCAACTCACTTTACTGGTTTTATTCCCGGCCTGCCGTTCCTGCTCCCTACTTGTGCGTAGCTGACAGAGGTCTCTCCGTCTCTCTTTCTTTTCTGGCCCCCAGGGACCAGTGACCCTTATGTGAAGTTTAAGATCGCCGGGAAGGAGGTGTTCCGAAGCAAGACCATCCACAAGAACCTCAACCCGGTGTGGGATGAGCGGGTGTGCCTCCTGGTGGACAGCCTGAGGGAGCCCCTCTACGTCAAGGTAGCGCCTAGCACATTGAACCACTACTGTGGGCCCGTGGGGACCATGTCCACATGATGGGTGGATCGGTGCAGTGACTACCACACTACCATACAGGAAGACAATTGAGTGCTGAGCTATTTTGATGTGCTTCAAGGAAGAACATGCTTAAAATGGTCATCATCAAATTACAGTGTGTTTCTTTTCATTTCAATGTTGACCAGGTTACCAATTGAGCACACTCTCCATGGGTCGGGCTTGTAGACCAAGCTTGCGGTGGTTAGTATGGTATTATGGTAACATTGACGCTGTGTTTGTGTCCCCTAGGTGTTCGACTATGACTTTGGCTTTCAGGATGATTTTATGGGATCAGCCTACCTCTACCTGGAGTCGCTGGAGCATCAGAGGTCAGGATGGAGGCAGCCTTCTCCTCGTTAAAACCCCTACAGTTTTGTCCATCAATCTCTTTATGGAGTTCTGTTTTAGAAAAGCAACGTCGCCATCTAGTGGTTATATGCTGATAATGCAAATAAATTCACTTCGTACACAGCAAACTACAGGAAGGTGGATCAGTGACTTGACAGGAGACCAGTGTCGCACAGTGCGTGTTTAGGTGTCTGTGTGTGGTATTGGTGGGTGGGTGAGTCTGGGGATGATGAAGGATACATGTGTTGCCGCTTAGAGCTTAACACCCATGCCCCTTGGTCCCCGGCTGTAGGACACTGGACGTGACCCTTGACCTGAAGGACCCCCAGTACCCCGAGCACAACCTGGGCACCCTGGACCTGGCTGTCACTCTCACTCCCAAAGATGGAGACTCGTGGGAAGCTGTAAGGAAATCCCATCCTGTGTTTCTTCCCTTTTACATTTTGTACATGTTATTTTATGGAACATTCTACAATCCAAACAGAACCAATTTCTTTTTAAAAAGGTTTCGTGTTTAAAATAAGACGTTGCCTTCTGTTTTTATTCATTTGAAAGATAAATGGATGTTTTGATCTGTAAAGTAGGCTGTTTCATTTGGCTGTTTTCCACTGATCTAAAGTTAGTTCGTTCTTTTAGCGCACTGTTAGTATTCTTACACCATTCCACATCAAATAATACACAGAAAACCGACAAACACTTGGCAGAGTAAGCTGGCATCCATTGAACTCTGGCCTGGATACAATCCATCTCACCTGGGGGAGAATCATTAATTCAGCCGCAAAGACAAATTCATCACAGACACACTGGAGCGCGTGCAACACACACACACACACACACACACACACACACATGCACACATCAACATTGGTCTGCTACATGCTATCACTTAGGGAGTTACAGTGACGTCATTTAAAGATCTGACAGGGAGGTTCCGTGCATTTCAATCAAACAGTCAACTTCTGACAGATGTGGACTTAGAAACGGAGTAACTAATGAACTATCCCTCCACAGCAATTAACATGAACCCATGCTGACCAAAGAATTCAACTTGATGTAATTGTCAAAATACAAGCTGATCCAACACCATGCAGGTCTAAATGAATGTGAAGCTTAGTATTGATTAATACAATAGACGTTTTACATCAGCAAAGGAGGCCTGGAAAATGTAGAACAACTCTGGGCCTGACCTATGATTATGAATTTGGCTTGTTTCTTTCCGTGTATAGACCAGAATTGCATAGCAAACAGGAGAACAGGAAATATCACAATATATGCTTGAGATGTGCAAATGATCTCTGCTCCTCTCTGTTTTCCACTGCTCTGTTCTGTTATCCTCTCTTCTCCTCTCATCTGTTCTGTTATCCTCTCTTCTCCTCTGCTCTGTTCTCTTCTCTCCTCCGTTCTGTTCTGTTCTATTCTGTTCAGTTCTGTTATCAACCCAAAATGTTCTGTTATCCTCTCCAGTGGACATGTCCCATCTGCAGCAGAATGTGGGCCAGTTCAAACTGAAAACAGCAGGGGTTCAACCAGGAGTGAGAAATGAACCAGATCCTCCTCGGCCAATTAAAATAGCTCTGGATGACCAACCCCCTCCCCCGTTTCCCTCGTCCTCTTCTGTTCCCCTAATGACTGCTGCTTCATTAGGCCACACTTTCCTCTGTGAGTCAGAGCAGGGACCAGGGGGAGATTAAAGGCACGAGCGGAGGCCGTCCACCTCTTCCTCCTCCTCCTCCTCCTCCTCCTTGCTCCTAGCCACCTGTCATCTCACCTGTCGAGCAGCTGGAGATCTGCAGCCAATTACTGCGCAGGTCTCCCCCAAGGCCCTGTGTGTGTGTGTGTGTGTGTGTGTGTTCATTGGTGTGTGTGTGTGTGTGTGTGCCTGTGTGTGTGTGCCTGTGTGTGCCTGCGTGTGTGTGTGTGTGTGTGTGTGTGATTGTGTGTGCTCGTGCACTTGTGAGTGTTTGTGTGGTGGGGTTTGGTAGGAACCTCTAGTTGTTATGAAGAAAGGATGAAAGGATGTTTGTTCGTGTGTTGGGGGGGG
>JAVQJS010047331.1:0-10633 GCA_036024795.1 Galaxias rostratus | reverse complement strand
CCCCCCCCCCCCCCCCCCCCCCCCCCCCCCCCCCCCCCCCCCCCCCGCCCGTTGACTACTGCGTGTTATTTACCAATAATTTGTTCTGAAGTCAAAACAGCAGCATGCTATATCACTAGACTGAAGTAGTTTTAAGATGTTCGACTGAGAGAGAGAGGGACAGAGAGTACACATAAACAGATACAGAAGAATTAGGCAGTCAAAGGACAATAAGATAGTGATAGGGAAGAGGGACAAAGGAGAGAGAAGAGTCTCTGTAACTGAAAGTAAGGACCAGGAGGGTCTTGGTGAGACAGAGGAGGGTTGGGATTCTACAAACTACCTCATTTGGAACAGCAATCTCTGCTGTCTGAATCAAAAAGAGCTCTGAGGCTCAGACGGTGGGAAGAGGAGAAAGAGGGAGGCTTGAACTGGTTTATGACCTCCCTGGATCCTGTACTGGGTACAGTGGGTTGATGTACACGAGGTAAGTGGTAGTTTGGAACAAAGGCTGGCATGTCTGTCTGCAGGGCCATACAATTTAGCTTCATGTAGCCATATGAGATCACTGACTTGCTCTCTCTCTCTCTTTCTCTCTCCCTCTCTCTACCACTCTCTCTAAAACTCCCTCACAGACCAGCACACACACACAAGACCCTCTGGCCTTCATATTAGGCGTGGCTCAAACCCTATCCATCAGCCTACATCGCTGCAGCATGAAAGACTAATGCCTGGCTCCCTCTGTGAACTCTTCTCTGGCCGGTGAGGGCTGTTGCACTGCGTCTAAAAGGCTACGCTAACGATCTCACCCTGCACTTGAAAAACTAGGCTATAGCTGCACTATGAAATAAGAAGGAAAACGAGTAAAAGAGGATCAAGAAGAGGAATAAGAGCATGAAGAAAGAGAGGAAGATAATGCCAATAACACTCACGTAGTCTACTTAATGTTTCTTAACCACGTCTTTGCAGTGCAGATTGGCTCTTGTGTTAGGGCCGAATACTTTGCGGCCACAGTGTGTATCCACAGGGTAAGCACAGTCCCTGCTCAGCAGCATGTGATGGAAATGTTTGGGGTGGCAGACTGAGGTTGGTAAACAAACCAGGGAATCTCCAATCATCCAAACATCAAAGAGGCCCGGGTTGCAAGCCGGGTGAGTCATCATGTGACGGGACAAAGAGCCACATAGAGAGAGGCACTGAGACGCGGAGACGCACATTTGGTTGGATATTTAGCTTTTAAATTGACTGGATGTGAAGATATGTATGCATTGGAAATTGTGTTGCATTACATTGGACAAACAGCGCTGTGAAGCTTGTGTAAGGTGATTGGAACAGGGCAGTAGTGTCCACATGACCAACATTGCTGTTATAAATAATCTATGTATATGAGTAGTGCCTAGTAGGGCTAGGTTAAACGCATTTGATGCAGTAATTTTTTTTAATAAATGCTATAATTACCCCTTGACTTTGGTCTGCTATACAAACACAACTGGGTTATTTTACATTAACCCTCCCCTTACCTTCAGATTTACCAATGCCTTTTGTCCTCGGGGTCAATTTGACCCCAGTAATTAAAACCTTCAGAAAATTACTGTAATTCAAATTATTGATCAAGTTTTTTTGACAGACACTATGTCTTAGTGGACTGTAAACATCTGCCAATAAATTCCACTCACCACCCTAATACGCTTGAGTTATAAGGGGTTCTCCTCATACTGAAAGCATGGTTAGGTTGGGCTGGGGCCCTAAAGCATAGGGAAGTAGTTTGAAGATTATAAAATAGGTTTTGATTGTAAGTCAAACATCAGCTAAAACAGCCTGGGGTCAAATCGACTCCAATAACACCAATGCGTACAACATGTGAACAGTAGATCCAAAACATTATCAGGTCAATTGATGTTTAACCAGCTGTCTCCACATAATTAGGAAAAGTCACAATGTTAAGCAAAACAAATTATGACAATAATTTCTTTAGGGACGTAAAACATCAACAGCTGTCAAACTGACCCCAAATATAATAAGGTCAAACCTTATAATGTTTTGTGTAAATCTGCTGGAATTTTTAAACTATGAACTGACAAGCAAGCTCATCAAAACGGGTTGTGCGACTGGCGCTGTGCAGCAGAACATCCTGTTCCGCGGCACTAAGAAACCTCAGTTACCGTCATAGGCATTTCCCCGAGGGGTGGAGAAATTCAAAGCAGGAAGTGTAAATTATCCGCCGTCGCAAACTCTCATAATCAGATAACACGAAAACATGTTCCTTCTCACCATAAAAAGGCTGTTTGGTCCGTGACGCTTCAAATACACACGATTAGAAGAAGTCTGCGAGTCTTTGTAGCCAATGCAGAATATCCTACAATGTCTAAAGCGCTAGTTTTAGATATGATCCACGGGCTACCGCCAACGTGCATCAGGTCCTGGGAAAATCAAGTTGCTGGCGTTTTATCTTTGAATGAAGAGGATACCGGCGTTCATGTTTTCTTACTGTGTGGAGCTGATAGTCCGCAGACAGACGGCAGGAGCCCTGAAACTTACTTCACCACAATATATAATTGGACTAGAAGCATGCATGTCTTGGACTATGGCACACTCACAGAATGCCTCTATATTTTCAAGACAAAGGTTGACAAATTGGACCTGAGTTCTATTCAGGTCATCACCTCTGATTACGGGAGAGTAGTACTAGAACTTTATCAGCAAGAACTGTTCACGGCTGTGTACACGTTCAAATATGAGGTGGTCAAGATAGACGATAGTTGTATGTGTCCTGGCTGCAACTCGGCTACTAACGCGTCACCCGTTCCAACTTTAGGTATCGTTACCAGGGAGGTCTCAAACTTCCTGCAGCAGGTTCCTTCGCAATGCGGATACGTCACCATATTGAAGTCTACACTCATAACAGGTGGTTATTGCATAGGAAGTCATGTAAACGAGATAAGATCTTCTTCAGAATTCGTGAAGCGTAAAAACCAACGAGTGTGTGTTGAAATTACATTCGTGTTAAGAAAGTAGGCCCTACATCACATTCTGACCTAATGACAGTTCTTTAAATCAATATTTCTAGTAAGAAACGTCTTTAATATATATTCATTATCTCCCGTTTTCCTATTTTTCATTATGCTTCTGCTCTCCCTCGACCTGCAATCACACGTTCATAACTCTTTATTCTTGTAACATGTAGATTAATGAATTTACTACAGTGTATAAAAACATCCCACTCTCTTGTAGATTGCTTCTCCCATGGTTTCAGCACACGCACAGGCGGCGTCTCCTCCATCCCTACTCTGTCCTCCCTGAACCTGTTCAGCAGCTCCAGGAGGAGGGACCCCCGGGCCCTGGTGGCTGAGAACCTCCGCCGCCTGGCCCTGGAGGCTGGGTTCCACCCTCGACCTCTACACCTGGTCAAGGTGAACCAGCATCCGCAGCCAGAGCCTGGTTTGATTTGTGTTTACAAAGGGCAACGCTTATTATGAAGATGTTACTTGTCCTGTCAGCATTTGGACTTCCAACTGAAGTTTTGTAAAGATAATAATTTTACAAATATTGACAATGAATACATCAATTAAAGACTGTAAAAGTGGTATAAGTGAAGGGTAATGGATACTGTATCTTGTTATACATTTAGTTAGAGCACGCTATGTTTGTTCCCAGTGTCTTTACTGGCATTAATGGCTGCCCGGGTCTGATTGGCTGTCATGGCAGGTGAACCACGCCAGTGACGTATGGGTAATGGGGAAGGCCGAGCCTGAGAGCTACGATGCCATCGTGACCAATCAGAGGGATGTTGTCATAGCAGCCCCGGGCGCCGACTGCATGCCCATCCTCTTCACGGATCCTGTCTCAAAGGTTATAGGGGCAGCTCATGCAGGTGGGAATTTGCCGTGGGCAAACATCAACCTATTAAAAGTGCAGCAGGATTTAGTACTCTCCGTTAAAACAGCCAAGTGGCGACTGACTAGGAGAATAGCATAGAATAGCACATATATATTTGATATATAGAGGTGGAAGGGCATGATTTCTTTAAAAGGTTTCTACTTCCCTCATTGATTTAACAAAGTAGTCTTAGTGACAAGATATTCTTAGGCTTACAGAATGAAGAATGCTTAAGGCCATCACCAATTACACAAACATGTCACTAAAGACGTGTGTGTTAAAGACCATGGAGGCGTTTTCTGGTGCAGACTAACCACCTGGAGCAAGCAGAATAACAAAACAGCTTAGAATAGAAGAGGAGAAAAGGTTATTTGCGTTCTGTCTCAAATTCTGAATCCCATACTAGGCTGGAAGGGGACCCTGATGGGGGTTGCCATGGCAACCGTGGACGCCATGGCGAGGGAGTTTGGCAGCCAACGGAGTGACGTCACCGTGGCGATAGGCCCGTCGGTGGGGAAGTGCTGTTTCACCCTGTGGCGAGAGCAGGCCAGAGAGTTCCACAGCATACACCCCGACTGCGTTCCTGACCTGGAAACGGAACGACCGCACGTAGACATACGCTTGGCAACAAGGTGAGTGAGTCCTGCTAAGTGTGGCACAAGACTAACATCCAGTCTGCCAGGGCAGGTCCTTCAGTTTAGCATAACTGTTTAATGTATGATACTAGTGCTACTAACATAGATGAAATAATAGAATTGCTATTTACACACACATCCAGAACATCTCTTTCTAGCTTTCTGTGGCTCTTTGTTCTGGTATGTCCATCATAAACATTCCGATTTAGCCATTCTTAGACACAGATCCATTCACATTGGGAATTCATGTACAGTATTAAAACCATGCAGTAAGGCTCCTACTACTGTTTAGTAATTGTTTGCTTTTCTAAGATAATGTCAATAATAATAATAATAATAACAATAATATCATTGTATTTAGTTTTAAGTGCCTTTCTTAAGGACTCAAAGAATGTTACAGATTGGTTGCCAATTAAGTACACACTACAAATGGATAGACAGCTGTCACTCACGACAATCTGTCTGGTAGTACCAAGGAAGCCAATTCGCGGCAGACTTGGTCACCCAGCATATTGCATTACACATAACGTTCTCACACTCAGAATGTTGTTCACGTTACCCCGTTCACTTATCACAACGGAGCCCCCTTGAAGGACAAAAAATATATATGATATTCCTTGTGTTAAGCAACTGTAAATTTGCTGGGGGTCAACTCTGTGGTGATGTCATGGGGTCTTGCTCCGGAGGGGTAAATGACATAGCTCCACAGAGGGTGACCCTCCCCATCGATTTCCCATGAACTCTCCACACTAAGACCACCCTTCCTTGGATTTATCACTGTGGCGACGGTACGCTCTGAGTCACTTATTTGATTGGATATACAGGGACCTTACCTTTAGAGCAATCTATTTGATTGGATATACAGGGACCTTACCTTTAGAGCAATCTATTTGATTGGAATGGAGGCTGGGTAGACCATAATGGGCCACAGGGGCATTGAGGCGAAAATTGAACTGTTTATTAAACACGAGTAGTCATTTTCAACTGATGTCCCGTGCAGTGTTTCCGTCTATCAATTAGAAACGATAGTAATTTACACAGTAGTAGTGCTGACCGCAAGGGAAAAATAACCATTAAGTGTGTGTTTTAGTTTTAATAACCGAGTATACTGTAGCAAGCTAAACTTCTGTAATGCAATCCTTTTTTTTGTACTTCAAAACCTATCATTCTTATTGCTCATTTCAGAATACTTCTCGAGAGAGGCGGAGTCCGTCCAGAATGTATCCATGACCACACGGTGACGGACAGGCCGTGTGTAACGCCTTGCACGTCCTGTCATCCCGAGTCTTTCTTCTCCCACGTCAGAGACGGCCTCAACTTTGGCACCCAAGTGGGCTTCCTGTGGATGGACAGCAGAGAGATTGGTGTGGTGCATTCAGAAAACACAACGTTCTCGAGTGTTTAGAGCTCCGCTTAATGGAATGCTATTACAACTGTCTATACAGCAACAATGCACTGTGTTGGGCTACTGCACATCTTGATTACAAAGCCGTAAAATCTGACATACTGTTCATTAATGTTAGCATACACTGTTGATGCCCTAATGGTTGTGTTTTGTACAAGAATATATGTAATTTAAAATAAGGCAAAAAGAAAACAGAACTCTTGTATACTAACAAATGCAGCTTGACCATTTGGAGTCTACATTTCAGCACTGAATATGAGAAGCATGTTTTTTTATCTTTGTTATGTCATTAATGCATCGTTACTTAGCGAATGATTGTAAGCGAATCAATATGATGAAGGGTAAGTGGGACCATGCTATGCCTGGTTCCCTTTCAGACAGTGAAGGGGGAGCTTTAGAGCGAGTACAAGCAGAGCCATTTAACCAGATGTCTCAATGATGATGACTCCCATTACACTGTTATATCTTCACTTTCCACTTTGTAAAGATAGTTCTGATGATATTAACATGATTTCTGTACAGTATATTGTTCTTGCTATTGTTGCTTTTGTGTAGTTATCAAAACATTGGAGTGACAACTTAAATGCTAAGATTGAATATTGAAATTGAGGTAATGTAATAATATGTGTAAACATACTTCTTTTTAATGGCCTTAACATTATTATTTTCAAAGACCGACAAGTTGTAAAATGCTTTGTTAATTTCACAGTAAAACACGTTTCAAGTGCCTCATGCCTAGCTGAGCAGATTTTATTTAACAAGACCAATAATGAGTAACAGCTGTGCTTAATTTCTATTTAACAACTAGCCGACAGGTAGGAGTGCCATACTCAGGAATAACACAATCCAATGGAATGTGCAGTGGCATATTTATAACGTTAGGGGGCACTGTTACTCTGCATTGAGTCTCAACAGTTTTGATGGGTTTTTTTTTGACAAGATTGATGGGGGCTAGAAAATCAATGTTATATTGCCATAGTTTTGCAGTCAGATTATACTCCCTCACTAGGATAAATGGGAGGCTGGGCATTTCAGAGAAAGAAAAGATTTTATTGCCTGGACCACTCGGTTTTCCATCGCGGAACGCAAGATTCATTTGGGGCCTTCCTAGAGTGCAGATGACATGGTGGGAATAGATATGTCAGTGTTAACGACGTCTGTGTCAACCAAGCCTTACCTTTCCAGGAATTGTGCGTGTTTGTGTGCATTCACGTGTGTGTGTGTGTGTGTGTGTGTGTGTGTGTGTGTGTGTGTGTGTGTGTGCGTGCGCGTGTCACACCTGATCAGGCTCCCTGGCACCTGTGGTGTAACCGGAGCAGGACTGATATTTAATAATGTATCAGTCCCGTCATAATTATGGCCTTCATAGCTGTCATCACACTGAGCTGCAGACTGCACGTATGTACAGTGTGTACATACATTTGGACTTCCAACTGAAGTTGAATGAACGCTGTTCGGGCCATGCCACTCACAGGTTTGGGTGAACTCAGTCTGAATAGAAAGGAAGGTTCACCTCTCAATCATGATCACCTTCGACTACCGGGCTCCAGGGAATCTTCTGATCCAAGTTTGCTCTTCTTGTGGCCAAACAAGTCCAGTCGGTATTTGGTTAATGCAATTTTAAAACAATTTTCTTTGCATTCTTTCAAGTTGAGGCAATTTGTCAACATAGTCTCAATTGAACTATAATGATGTTTTTTATCACTTTTTATTTTTGGTTTAGTCCCTGGACAATCTGAGGACCTCTGTTGCTACGTTTGTCCTATAGACAGTTGATGTTCCTCTGAGAGACAGACCTGGTTGGGACAGCCTCATGAACACTAGAACACGCTGCTGTAGAATGTCTCAGGTGTCTATGTTGTCCTGTAAGCACTTCAGCAGCAAATGGAGGCAGAACGAACCGGGCCTCCCCTCCACACGGTGAAATGTACTGACCTTCCCCTAAGTTGATTTAAGTTGATTTGTGTCTGTGGATGAGTTTTTGTCTAGAATCCACTCTAAATGGGACCGTGCCCTTACTACTTTGCCTGAGGAAACAAACCCACACACACACACGCCCACACACACACAGAGAAGGCACAGGACTACTCTGTACAAATAGATTTACCGTGTGACTGATTGATTACTTGAGAAATCTCATTTGTGTTATGAGGTGTGCTCACACCACACACACACACACACACGCTCCTCCATCTTCAATGGTTCTCTGTCTTCTATTAGTCTCCACACTGTCACATGACTCGTTCCAACGCTCCAATGTCCGGTCTTTCTTTCTTCATACCAGTGTTCTTCTCTCTATGTTCACCTTCTCTTGAATGCCTGCTTGGTCCATTTTATACCGCTTGTTCCCTGCTATTGTACCAAACTGAGCAGACAGTCACAAGGATTACTGGAGTTGTGTGTATTGTGTGCGTGTGTCTGTGTGTATGTGTGTGTGTGTGTGTGTGTGTGTGTGTGTGTGTGTGTGTGTGTGTGTGTGTGTGTGTGTGTTTACACATATGAGTGCACACTTCCCGGTCTGCTGTTACATAAGCATTACCAAAGAACCACAAACAGACTATCTCATACATTGTTTGTGGCTAGCACAGCCTCCGCTCAGGGTCAGGGTGAATTTCATCTCTCCAATCAAGCTGCACATGACCCGTGGCCCAGAGTTCAAAACCAGGTCGGAACTCCGGGACACAAACCACAAAGTGTTTCCAAAATACCAATCCGGCTTTGATTTTTGTTTTGGAAAGAACTCTAGGGGGTGGTCCGAATCTGGACCAGACACAGTCAGAATCCCGGGGCACGCGATGCTCACAGGGATAAACACACCCATGCACACGCACACACACACATGCACACACGCACACACTCCAACAATGGCCTTGGCTGAGGAGTTTAAGGTTAGACAGGCCTGATGAGTTTAATGCCAGAAATATGGGGGTACGGTTGATAGAGCCGTGTGAGTGCTCCCCTTTTTGAAACCATAGAGGAGCAGACTTTTTCTCCTCCTTTCCTTCTCGAACCGCAGACACCCCCAGCTACAGTCTGTTCAGACGGTCCTTTCCATGACGCAGTGCACACTATAGACATGTAACGCCACCATCTCGTTTTATTTGACTTGATGCTTTTATAAACCGAACGCTCTACAGAAAACAGATGTGTGCGTATGATGGACTCCTGGCAGTGGGTGTTTGAGTGGTGGGCGCGGGCCCTTGGAGCCTCGCGGTTCTTCTTGGTTTTGTGTCTGGTGTAAATAACAAACCAGAAGGATCCCAGAAAAAAAACAGGCACTCGTTACATAACAAAGCTCTGCTCTCCCTTTCTGGCGCTCCCTTCTCCCTCTTCCCCTCTCCCTCGTTTCTGATGACTCCCTTTGTGGTTCTGCGTAGAGCACTCTGGATTGTTCCTCCCAGTCCTCTGGATTCTCCGCTTGGGGGCCGCAACACTCCTCCCACTCCCTCGAGTGGAACAAGCGAGCGGCCCCGTCCTCGTCGTCACTGCCTCCTCGTCCGCTTTAGGGACTGCGAAGGCGGCGGAGCGTCACGACAGAGTGCTTGCGTGCCGCCGGGTGGGATTTTGAAGAAAACGATGAGTAATCATGAAGGGCGTCCTACATCAGTGGCTGTCCTCCCCTCTCACCTCGCACACCCTCCTTTTCCTACCTCGCTCCCATCTGTCGGCCCCCCTCCCTCCCTTTCTCTCGCCCTCCCTCTCTCCTACGCCAAAGCGGAGGCCAGGTGTGCTATGTCTCGAGATGATGTTGCGGCGTCACCAACACCCCCCCCCCCATCCCCCCCCCCCCCCCATCTCCAACCACTCCTAATAATAATACAAAAAAATACCACTGTTAGTAGCTTACGCGGGGGACAGAAAACATGACAAATTCTTTGTAAGCATATCGAGTCTTTATTCGAATATTTAGTGGGTGTGCGGATGGCTTTCTTGGGAGACTGGCGTGACTTCTTCCTTGTGTCTGTGTGTGTGCGTGTGTGTGTGCCTTCCCTTTCTGCTGCAGCTGCTTCCCTGTTTTCATTCATCTTCATTTATACAGCGCTCTCTTAGCGATGATAGTGTAAGTGCTAGACGCACCAAACGACTCGCAGCACGCGACAATTACAAGACAAGGCATCGTGCCAGCGCCGGCACTAAAGAGAAGTGAAAAACCGGAAGGCTCTTACGCCATTGTGACACGGATCAACGATGTGGAGACACTCTCCTGTCAGACGCAGCCCTGTCACGGAGCCCTCCGATGTTGACAACAGATGGGGCTCCAGCTGCCTGTCAGCTCCCTACCCCTTTGGTGCATTCCGGAAGCGATGGATGTCTGGGGACTGTGGCGTGTGTGCATGCGCTCGCAGGCCTTTAAGCATTTCCCTTGCTGTCTCAGCGTAGGAGGATGTGAATACTCTGCACTCAGGAAAAAAAGGTTAGCATGCTACCCAGAACTGTTGAAGGTGATATTCAGCGTGTGGAGTGAACACTAAGGCCTTGTCTTATACCTGACGTTGTCTTAAATTCACAGTTTTTTTTATTAATTTGAATACAGGCAGAATTTAGCTTATTCTAGACTTTATTCTTGCCAGTGTTTTAGATCGTTCTACCTTTGGAAAGGCAATGCTTTTGGTTTTGACTTCATCTCTGTGTGTGTGTGTGTGTGTGTGTGTGTGTGTGTGTGTGTGTGTGTGTGTGTGTGTGTGTGTGTGTGTGTGTGAGAGTGTGTGTGTGTGTGTTGATTGTGTGGTGTGTGTGT
>JAVQJS010047307.1:0-14458 GCA_036024795.1 Galaxias rostratus | reverse complement strand
TTTATCACACATACACACCGTTTTTGTATCAGGCCCAGGGCAGACATACATAGCGGAAACTATTCCCCCCCCCCCCCCCCCCATGCTGTCCCCTAGAGTGATTATACAAGCCCCCTCTCACAGTGGACGGCTCTCCCGGGGATTGTTAGCAGCTTTTACCCTTGCGTATGTGTGTGTGCACGCGTGTGTGTGAGTGCATGAGTGCAGGGGGTCCAAGGTGAGCATAACCACATACCCCTGGGGGACAGCAAAAGGAAGATGACAATAATTGTGATGGTGGTGGTAGTAGTAGGGATGGTGTAATGGAGAGCAGAGAGTAAAAGGGATGAAGGGTTTCTTGATGTCCTAGCCAGAAAACCCGAAGGGAACTGTCAGGAAAAAAACTAAGAGTGACAGCTGTACTTTATAAATGTTTAAATGCATGTGCTATTGTACAATTCGTATCAAATGCATTAGACTGCTTCCATCTGATCTCTTTGTGTGTGATATTGTTTTAATCCCATTGTGTGTTGAGGTGTGAGTATTTGCCATGCTTGAGCTATTGATTATTAATATTAGTTTTTTCATGCACTAGTCAAAATTACTATTATTTATTATTTCTGTCAACCCACTAGCACCCAAACTCACTTATTCTCATTTGTCTCACACTGGACATTGCTTTACTAAGCAAGAAACCCCAGGAGACTCCTGTAGCTTCCTCTTGGGACCTGAAGTTAGCAATTTTTTACCAGTTCGTCAAATGATTTTTTTTCTCACCACAACCCGGCAATGGCGTAAGCTGATGTTCCTGCTGACAATAACTGCAGTTTATCTGCCCATTATAGTTTTATTATAAAACAATTTATTTTGGAAAAAATGTGTCTTATTTTACAAATTATGGACAATATGTTCATATTAAATGATAGGATGGATTGACAGATATGCTGTCCTATTCTGACTAGGCCATTGTGAGTTTCTGAGCTCAATCCACAAGGCCCTCCAGGGTCAGAGTATTTATTCACCACCACAGCATGGATGACAATGGTAGAAACGATTGAAATTGCTCCATCTGAGATAACACTTCTGCATTGGAGTAAAAGAACGGGACTTACTGTTTAACTGTCAAATCAAACCATAACTCTCAGGTTACTAAAGCCAACATAACCTATTCGAATGCAACAGTTAATGAAAAGGTGGAATATGCAATTATCCAGATAAATTGTGCAGTGTAGTTTGTTAAGGAGGAGTTATTTTAAGTACACATATTGAAGCATGAGCTATATGAAAATATGTGGGAAAGAAAGCAGGTAGTAACCTTGACGAGCAACATGTAAACAAAGATATTTTTCACCATAAGGTTAACGAGTTAAAAATATTCTACAAATATGAACCGATCAACCAAACAAAGGCATTTAGTTGGTATCAGTTTGAGGACGATCGCAAAAACATTTTTGGAGCGAGGCGTTAAAGTGAACAGGGCCCCGGGGAAGGACTTGGCCTGGAGCTCTGCCACCAGGGAAGGCTGGAACCTTAGGACTGCCTGGGACTCCACCATCTTTCTCATTACATTAGCCGATGTTCTATCCATGGATGCTGAACATCTATCTACTGATGACCACATGTAGATGCTCTGCTGAGTCTTGTTTCTTGTATACTATTTCTGTCACAGGAGATGGTGGTGAAAGTGGACTAAGTTCAGAAGACCAATGACAAACTGTCAGGGATGACCAGGGTATAATGAAGTCATTTCAGTCTACAAAAAAACAAGGGTCAACAGAATGACACAAGTTAAAGAATATTCAAAACAAGGGACAGGTGAAACTAATAACATAAAAAGAAGCGCTTAATTACCGGAAATATTCTTAGACCTTAATTCACAAATATTCATATATTATGAATTAAACTTCCATCTGACATTTGCTTGGTAATGTTAATGTTAGCCTTATCTGTTAGTTATAGTACCAGTAACGTTATTACTAAAAAGGTTGTTAAAATAATTAGCAACGATGTCTATGCAACACGAGGAAACACTGTTGTTTATTGGTTTGACGAAAACACAGTACAATTTTGGCGCACACCTAACACTGCCCATGCCTCAAAAAAGTTAAAGGGGTCCAATAATACTTTTTGTGATTTTCCCTTTCAGTTGATATCTTAAACCTTTAGTGCATGTAAAAGGTCTGAAAAGTTTCAAAATCCATGCCAAAGGGAGCTACTCTCTGTCAACAGAAAATACTGCTGCTGAACTGCCTAATACGTCTCGTTTGTAGTCCAGTTTTGTTTCGTAACATATGCACGTCACAAAGTCACACATTTGAATGTTTGGCAGGCTCTCAACCAGAGTAAAGTCAGGGCGGGGGCATGGTGGATTAGCCATGTCGTGAAAACGCTATATTGTTAGGGACAAAGGCAACTTCCCTTGTTTGGCCAGCAGACCAGTCAGCGCAGACCGGTCTTGTCAGAAGGGGGGGGGGGGGGCCTTAAAGAGACAGCCGTTAAAACTACGCTATTCAGGGGTAACCAGAGGTGCTGCAGATCCAGGCAGTTTGGACAAAATAAAGAATTATTTTAAAATGTAAACGCGTAAACCTCTTGTAGTCGAACTCCTAAATAAGAATGAGCCTGAAAATGTGCACAATATGAACCCTTTAATGTCCTATAGTAACAAAGCAAAAGTCCAGATCTTAATCCCATAGGCAATTTGTATCGCTGAAAGTTGCAGTCAACAAGACCACACACACACACACACACACACACACACACACACACACACACACACACACACACACACATACACACACACACACACACACACACACAATTTAGACTCTAAATTTTAGAGTCACCAACGAACCTATAAACTGAAGTACCCGGAGGAAACCCACGCTAACACAGGCGGAACATGCAAACTCCACACAGAAAGGCCCTTGAGTGGAGTTCGAACCCAGGACCTTCTTACTGTGGGGCAACAGTGCTAACCACCACGCCACCGTGCTGCCCACACACATACATATATATATATATATATATATATATATATATATCAACAATATACGTAACATTTATTTTACAGATATTTTTATGATATTTAGGAAAACATCATACAACAACACTGGAATAATCATAGTAATTTGTCTGCAAAAGGAATTAAATATGTCTAATTTGTCATTATTCACAAGATTCTTAAACAAAGTTTAGTTGCGGAGTTTTAAATAAAACACATTTAACAGCGTTTTGTTTGCAATTTCAAAACTACTAAGAAACTACTATGAAAAAGGTAGAGCTGTTTTCTGTGAAAGTATGCTTTTTTTCTAAGGTAAATAAAGTAGCTGGCTAGTTTGACTACTGGGCTGCAGATATAGGGGCCGGACAAATGTTTCTGAATTTGACAATGTGTGCACAAACAGTCTGTGTGGCTGCTTAAGGCCACAGGCGCTAAGGTAAACCATGCGATGGATGTGACTTTGTGTTTTGATCGCTAGACTCTCGTCAAAATTTCGTATGGTTTCACTAAAGTTGCCAACTCAACTGACTCATGTCATTTGGGACGTCATGTTGCTCTCTCCTTTGTTCTGTAACATTGCTTCTCCACTCAGATCACCAGGCAGCACTCTATCAGTCTGTTACAGATCCTAGATCTGACGTAACAGCACTTCCTGCATGTCATGCACTGTGCACATCGTGGGTCATCCAATCACAGGCCCTCTCTGGCTTTGAAAATGGTGTGCGTGGGAGTGAGAGAGAGCAAGAATATGGGAAAACCATTATTTGGCAGTGAGACTTGAGAAAGTTACCAAGCCAAAGTATTGTAGGTAGATATACAAATGGCTCCTGAAATAAATGTAGGGCCAGCACAGGAAGCGTGGAAGAAGAAAAGTTAATAAATGCGTTAGAACATTTAGATTCTGGTCATTTAACATAACGAACATGCTTTTTTTCCTCACTACTTGCTACAGCCTGAATAGGAATGCAAGCTCAAATGTTTGTAGGTTAACTTTTAAAGTTAACAAGATACAATTGTTCTCTTGCAACATAGAATTTGTGTTTGATTTAACTTTATACATAACATTAAACGTCCAAATTGTCTTGTAGTATAAGACCAACCATTTGCGTTTTAACCATGTTAAATTGTATTTATTTAGATTATACTTTGACAAAGGCTTTGTGGATATATTTGAATTATTAGGTTTTTTTGATAAAACTGTGTTTGTGTTCGTTAATAAGTCATTTTCCATCTCTATTGTGTGAGCTGGTAAGTCAGTTGGCCAAGACATGTTTAAAAAGCCATTTTCAACCAACGGGGTCTGTAGCACAGTCCACTTCTCAGTCCAATCACTGCGACGCGTCACATTCCCATTTGCTCGGGGAAATGCATTTTCTAATCATGCTAAGCTTGATACAAAACATGTACATAATTTCAGTAAGCCAGACTCAAAAAAGTAACCTCAGATATTGACCAATGAAAATTATAGTCTCAACTGTGAAGGCAAACTCCTGCAGTAGACCTTTAGTACAGATTGACTTGGAGGTTCAGACTTTCAGACAAAAATTCGGACATGGCCAATCAGAACAATTTGTCCAAAATGAGAAGAACAATATGCCAAAAAGTTAGAAATTTAGTTGGAACTGAAATTGAAATAGTTAAGCCATACATGCCATATATAGGACAATTTCTGTGCGAGCATGTGTGTGTGTGAGATGGGGGGGGGGGGGGGGGGTAAATCAAAAAAGAACTCATTTTATCTACAGTGGCAGGAAAGTCGGTGCTTGGCACTTGCACTCCCTGGCAGATGTGCACACACCTGTCATGCACTATGTGGTGTAGGAGGTTAAGGGGATACTGAGCTGCTGTCACTTCTGTCTCACCATGTTACTGGTAATGAATAGAATTGAAGAAGGAGTGATGGGCAGGAAGAGGAATGAAATTGGGCAAGACACTGTCCAGATTAGTTTTTTCCTGAGAGAGAATATTTCAACATATTATATCTCCATGGTATGTGTACGCTGGCTGTTAAGGTCTTTCTTTTATAGTCAAGGTATTAATAAATGCACTGCTACATAGAGAAATTGTCTGCCTGACCAATGAGCAATCTAGATGTGTGCCATTGCTTAGCACACCTCCGGTTCTCATTAAAAAATAACAAAACTATAAGAGGGTCATCTAAGTACATATTACGTTTTTACCGATTGTTTACACACTAAAAGTGAATGCTGGGACAAAAGCATTAAAATCTTTCACTTGTGTAACCTCCACCTTAAACAAATACACCAAAACTACAAAAAATTTCTACTTTACACTTTGAATTCGACAACACAGATGAACATGAAATGCGCAACTCCCAGCTGAAAGCACACAGAGTAATTGAGCACAAATCAGTCGGAGCCTTAATTTCCCAAATGACCTCACATAGGCTTGTTTCTTTTATGATGATTTTGCATACCTGGACCACGTTGAGAAAACTTTTTTTTTTTAGCTTAGGAAGGTTCTTAATTGAGTGAAATCACCTAGAAGTATCTAGGTGGCAGCTATGAGACATTCTATTTGAATTCTGTAAGGGCACAGAAAAGGTGTTTCAATGCTTTTTAGTTTGGATCATAGCATAGGATATACCAAACCATGCGTTACGAGAGGAAAGGGCTCAATGTCGCCCCACATTTCCTTGCACCAGCAACATTTAAAGCGATGCACCATTCGGCCATACTCCAAACGATATACATGACCGACAAGGAATGCAGATCATTTCGCTGGGAATTACGCGTTTTCCATTGTATGCCCTGACTAATATGCACAAATCTTTTGAGCTGTCAACCTGTTGGAAACTTAAGAATAATTTCATGTATCGTAGTATATTTGTATGCCTAACGTTTTATGCATAACTTATATTGCCTACCTTTTACAATTACCTAAAACAATCAAATTAATTAATTAATGGGGTTCATGATGATGCATGAGTTGACAGGGAACAAGGAAGCGAGCAGCAAAATTTACCTAACAATTTTTTTTTTTTTAATTTGAACCTTGATAATTAAGAAATGTATTTCTCCTGTTTGTACACATAAATATAGCCTATGCTATGAACAACAAAGTGACAAGGCACTGAGTACCTAAGATGCACTTTTTGTAGTGGATCTTCGGGACATTGTCGGCAACTTTAACAATAGACAATCCACAAAAACTGCTGAATTACCTTAGGAACGCGATTGTCTTTTCCAAGTCCTTTCTCTTGTCAGTTCCATCACAGTGAAGGAAAAGTTATGAAAGTCAAAGGACATTTTTTTTTGAGTATGTAAATCCAACCATCAAGGCAGTGAGAGCAAGAGTTTGAGGATGACAGATGACATTAGACAGACACGGTTCCATTCCCATTTGCCCATTTAACAGCCCTCGGCCCTAACCCTTTAATTCGCTTTTCGACTTGCTCCACAAACGGAGTCACAACGGCTAAGGGTTGACATCTGGCCTGAATGATTCACAAAGTACTAGGTATTGTGGAAGGCAATGATTTGACCAAATAGATGCAATGAAAAAAAACAAAAAATATGAACAGTTTCATGCCTAAAATTGTAAACAGGTGAATCGGTCAGCAACAGTGTTGCATTGCTTTTGTATGAATCAAAGATCACTTGCTCTTACAAAGGAAATCAGAATGCTGTGTCCCTTCCAACCTCACATGGGGAAATTATTTATTCTGGGTTAATTCTTGGCCAGCCAATTATATTTAAGACAGCATGTTGCCCATAGTAACTTAACTCACATTGGCAGTAACTGCAAATAGCCTTGGTCTTGCTTGTGTCGACAATCCATCTGGCAGGCCTTTGTGGCTGAACTTGCCATTCAAAATGACCTTATACTTTGTTATTTGCTTGCCAGTTGACGTCAATTTTACGACTGTTAATTGTGTCAACATGATTTGCGGTGTTACAAACTATACACCTTATTTATCTTTCTTTGGCTGTGAAAGCACATTGGAATAGATGTTTTATGTTTATATCATAAATGGCATGTCCACATTAAGCAAAAATATATTCAACAAAAGGAAGCTCCTCATGTTGACCTTAAATCTGCCATAAAGTCCATGTGGGTCTTCCCAGCTTTACCTTTAATAGCGGTAACTAAGCAAATTGAAAACTTTTAAACATACAGCACACAAACAGTAACTATCATAATATCATAACAGCATAGACTCTCTTTTTTTTTAGCTTAATGGCGGATATTACTCTCTTCCGTTACGTTTCTTTCTGGCTCTCTTTGTTGCGAGACACCACAAGGACCTGCCATTGTTGAGCTAGGAACGGTTACTCTTGGAATATGCATGGGATGCCATCGATGATACAGATGTTGGCCAGTCGAACTGCTTCATCCCTTCCCACTTTGTCAGGTTCAGGGATTTGAGTGTCTTTTGAAATTCTTCCAGTAGACCTGCATGTTATGTTGTTCCACCATATTGCCAAAAAAGCTGGATTAGGGAAAAATGTTTGATTTTCACCCTGAGTGGGACTTGTGGTACTTTTACTTGGGCCCACATTTGGTTGCATTTGCAATCAATGAAAGAGGCCAGCTAAGTTAGCCGGTCTTGTCCATGAGCAGAAATTTGGTATTCAGGTGCAAATTATGTGAGTGGATTACTAAGCTTCACGTTCTACATTTTATATATTCCACTGTTTTATGACATGATGCTGTGGAGGCAGTTGAATGGTTCGGTGTTGTGAACAATGTCTTACTCATTAAGCAGGTTCCAGACCCTGTGTTCAGCAGAGCGTCGCACTCCAGAATATCTTCCAAACTAGTATTAAAATAGATTATTTTGTCAGAGGCTTTTAGTTTAAGGTCTTCGCAGAATTGCAACAGGAACTTATGCTTTTGTGTTTATTGTTTCTAAGTTTACAGTGTTTTGTCTTAGGCCAGATCTTGTGTTTTGGTGATGCTGGCTTCGCTCTGCCTCCAAGGGGAGTGGTGTCAGATATTGCTTCCGTTCTGTTAGGACTACAGAATGTGCATACACGTTGCGGGTCCCTAGTTTCTGACTCAGAGGTTGCAACATATCATCACAGGTTTTTTTTCCACATCATGTCATAGTTTCCTACTTTTTCTTCAGTGAGTCGGCACTAGTTTGTTCAAGTTTCAAGTTTATTTGTCATATGCAATTAACACAGGGCCAACATACAATGAAATGTGCTGGACGAAAGTCAACCAACTCAGCAGAAAAAAAGACAAGTTAAGAATGCCAAATTTAAAAAAAAATTTTAAAAAGTACAAAATTCAAAAAGAAGTTTTAGGGCAATAGGGGCAATTTATTGCGCAAGTTGAAGACGCATTTCACGTCTTATGGTGACATGATAGAGTTTACAGCTCAGTGTTAAGAGTTCAATGTTTAGAGTTCAGTGGCCTGATGGAGTGGGGGTAGTAACTGTTTTTGAGTCTAGAGGTACGTGCAGCCATGCTTTTGTACCTCCTACCAGATGGTAGCAGGGAGTAAAGGCTGCGTGCTGGGTGGCTGTGGTCTTTGATGATGCTGTGAGCTTCCTGTAGGCACCACTGGTGGTAGACGTCCTGGATGGTAGGGAGTCCGTTGCCGATGGTACGCTGTGTCGTGTCGTGATTTACGACTGTGGGCAGTGCAGTTCCCAAACCAGACCGTGAAACAGTCAGTCAACAAGCGCTCGATTGTGCATCTGTAGAAATTAGTGAGATTAGTGTTTAGTTTCAAGGAAGTAATTCCTGGAATTTAAGTGAACCCATGTTCCTTTTGGTTCAGTTGTGCGCTGATCAGGTGACAGGTAGATTTGCTGTGGCACGCAGAGTTGATTATGTTGCCGTGTTTGTTTTTGTTCATGTTTTTGATTGCATTTCCAACAACAGTTTTGTTGCCGTTAATATTCCGTCAATTGCCGTTTCTATGGAGCGGTTGCTTCTGTTGTACATCCAGGACTTCGGGTTAATCACTGGCTGTCGTCCAAGCTGTCTCTTTGGCTTTTGTGAATGTCTTGGTGGCCAGTTCACATGGGTCAGTAATTATCATTTGGGCCGGGACGGTGTTACTGACATTAGATGACTGAGGAGTGCAGGTTGCAGAGGAGAATTTATTTTAAGCTGATTTCTTCTTCCATTCCCGATACGTTTGTACTGCCAAGGTAGGCCACAATGAGTCACTGGAAGGGGCTTTAGGGGCTCTTAACAAGATTGTCGAGTGCTTTATGCGTTGCCCATGTCAGGGTTAGCATAGAGGGTTCCTGAGAACTCAGGTTAAAGTGCATAACTGAGAGCACTGCGGTTGTTTTGTTTTGAATTTGTCTGGCAACATATGAAAGAGGAGATATCACCTTTGGAGATCCGTCTCAGTAGCTAATTGATTTTGGAATGTAGGCAAGTTAAGTATGAAACAGATTTGGGGGCAGGCAGAATCCATCCATCCATCCATTAGCCATACCGCTGTGAAGACTTTGACACTGGTGGTGGACACAAATGCACAACTCAGCAGGCAGGAATGAAAGTATAAAATAAACTTTGCTGAGGTAACTCAAAAACTCAAACAAAAAACTCTCAAAGTGGAGGAAGTACAAATGCACAAAACCAAAAACACTCACTCAGGAGGAAATAGTATTAACACAGACTGGAAACGGCTTGGAAGTCTAAATGCAGGACTTGACTCTTGAGGTGACTGAACAAGGCAAACTGGCACAAAACACAGGGAGACAAGGACATTTATACATGAGATAGGGGACCACAAGTGAGTAGACAATCACCACAGGGGAATCACACAAAGGGAGGAGTCTGGGTCTGAAAGAAGAGGGAAATGTGAGTACGACTCAAACAGGAAGTGCAAGACAAGACTTGAGTAACTTACGACGCACCAAAAAAACAGCTGAAGGGACGCAACAACCGCGGGCCTGGCACCCTGGCATTCCAGCGGTCATTTGTCCAGAGCCCAAATGTGTCGAAAACATTTTAAAACTGTCACCCCCACACCTGCCCTCCAAAGTGCTGATTGAACTGATTTTCCACACCTGGCCTTGTTAAGCACTCTATATAAACATTTTGGTTTCCTGTGTTTGTGGCTGTTTTTCAAAGTACCAACCTTTTTTACAGGGCCAGAGCGCCTTTTTCTAAATGTGGGTTACCCAGCACCTTTAGTTTGCAGTTAACATCACAACAATCTGTTCTTACCCGCACATGTGTCTGCCTGCGAATGGATCCGTCACAGAAAAACGCCCCTACCGAAGACGCTGCAGAGAAATATTACCTACAGCAGACTGAAAGAGCTCATGGATCATTGCTCAGTGACCACCAGGCCCAGGTGGGTCAACGAAGAAGAGCCATGAATGGGGCACTTTGGATGTTATACCAGCTGACCGTTCCAGCAGTGCCTGTCGTCCCGTTTGCAACCCTGAGCCCGGTGAGCATTGCTGGCACCGCCTGTGTCTCCTTCCCAGACAAGAATGGTGGGACCCCCTCCAAGAGTGGGGGTTTCCTTCTCCAGGTTTTCCTGTACTCCACTCACCTCCCACAGTCCGGAACTCTGACCACTCCAAGGTGGCAAGAGTGGTGTGTCTACTCACCAGACATGCCTTGTAGTGAGCTACAACAAAATAGGAGTATGCGTCTTCAGGTCTTTGACGATGGGGAGTTTTTGATGAGCTCCCGTTTGGTGTTTGACCACCCTCTGGAGGGCCGACAAGGAGGGGATCACCTGCTAGGCCTCTTAGAATTTGGAAATCACTACACTTGGTCCCTGTGTGACAGAGATTTGACTTTAAAATACTGTTGCTCACCTACAAGTCACTTGGTAATTTGAGCCACAAATACCTACATTATTGACATGCTAATACAGTATAAACTATATAGTATATTTCTGTCCAGACCCCTTCGGTCATCCGGAAAAGGTGATAATTGTTCCCAGAGTTAAACCAAAACAGGCAACACGGCTACTATGCCGTACATAAATGGAATCAGTTTACAGAAAATCTGAGACTCGCTACAAACCTGACAACTGTTAAGTTTTGAATCTACAATAGATTTATTTGTCCTCTATGGCATAATGGTGGGAATGCCTTGTCCTACAGGAGTTTTGTCAGTAGCTATTTTATTTCTCGTTTCTTTAAATGGTCTTTTGTTATCTTATTTGTATGTTTTTCTGCTTGCCATATTTAAAGTACATTGCATTGCCTGTGTATGAAATGTGCTACACACATAACATTTAGCTGATTTTTATTTGATTGATAATATCCAGAATTAGGTAGATGTGTAGGGAGGGGTTGAGTGTGTAAAGGACCTGGGCCACTGACAAATTCCCCTGTTCTGTGTTGCAGCTGATGGGGACATTGATGAATATGGGACATTGACTCTGTCTCAGCCTACATCTCCAAGTGCATCGGTGATGTCATCCCAAAAGTCAATGTCAGAACTTTCCCGTTCAGAAGCCCTGGGTTGATGGCAATGTCCGTGCAAAGCTCAGAGCATGGTCCTCTACCCATAGTTCTGGAAACCTGGAGGCCTTGAAGTCCAGATATGATCTACAGAAGGCTGTCAGAAATGTCAAGAGCCTACAGAGACAAGGTGGACTCCAACTACCACATTTCGGACCCAAGGCGTATGTGGTGTGGACTGCTTTCCATCACTGACTACAAAGGGAGAGATAGCAGTGATGCCCTACCCGCCGCCTCTCTTCCAGACAAGCTCAACAACTTCTACGCACAGATTGAGGCAAGCAACGCCATCCTTTCTGTTAGGCTAGATGGGGGCCAGTACGACTGCACTATGTCCTTATCCAAGGCTGACTTGAGGAGAGCTTTTAAAAGAGTAAACCCTCGGAAGTCACCAGGGCCAGATGACATTCCAGGCCGTGTCCTTAGAGCGTGCGCTGACCAGCTAGCGGAAGTATTCACCTTATATATTCAACCTCTCCCAGAAACAGTCTGCAGTCCCCACCTACTTCAAACTGACTATCATTGTTCCTTTGCCTAAGTAACCTGCCATCTCCTGCTGGAATGACTACCGCCCTGTAGCACAGACCTCCATCATCATAAGGTGCTTCCAACGACTAGTCAAGCCCACATCTGCTCCCTCCTTCTTGACTCCTTGGACCCCCTACAATTTGCATACCAGCCCAACAGATCTACAGATGACGCCATCGCCCTCTCCCACCTGGATAATAATAACAATAATAATAACATATTATGTTTATAAAGTGCTTTTAAAAACACTCAAAGACGCTGTACAAAGTAAGAGTAATCAAAAATATAGCAAAACAAGTCGCCGGTCCATCGCAGGGCCAACACAAAGAGGCAAACAGCAACTCACACACTCACACGTACAAACAATTTAGAGTCACCAATCTACACTGTTTTTGGACAGTGGGAGGAACCCAGAGGAAACCCACTTAACACGGGGAGAATATGCAAACTTCTACACAGAAAGACCCATGTGTCAGGTCGGAAACAAACCTAGGACCTTCTTGCTGCGAGGCAGCAGTGATAACCACTGAGCCACCGTGCTGCCCAAGCAAACCAGTATCAAATGTTAAAAGCAGTTCTGAAATGGTGGGTTTTGAGCATGTTTTTGAAGGTGGAGAGGTCAGAGCAGTCGCTGATGGGTTGCGGGAGTGAGTTTCAGAGGGTGGGGGCAGCGACAGAGAAGGCTTTGTCGGACAAGGGGCGAAGCTTGGTCCTACAGGGAAGGGAGAGAAGGTTGGCAGCAGAGGAGCGGAGAGAGTGAGATGGGGCATGGCGGTGGAGCAGGTTGGAGAGGTAGGAGGGGGCCAGGTTATGGAGGGCTTAGAAAGTGATGAGAAATACTTTGAATTGGATACGCTGCAGAATAGGGAGCCAGTGGTGGTTTTGAAGTACAGGTGTGATGTGGTCCTGGGAGCGGGTACTGGTGAGGAGGCGTGCAGCAGAATTTTGAATGTATTGGAGTTTGTTGAGATTTTTGGATGGGGTGCCGTAAAGGAGGCTATTGCAGTAGTCTAGTCTGGATGTGATGAATGCATGTATGAGTTTCAGCAGCGGAGAAGGACAAAGATGGGCAGGGTCAAACAATGTTTTTTAGGTGAAAAAAGGCAGTTCGGGTTACTTGCTTGATGTGATCTTTGAAGGACAGGGTGGAATCTAAGTGAATGCCAAGGTTGCAAATGAGTGGGGATGCAGAGAGGGTTTTACGGCCGCAGGCACCACCGGAAGGCTGGACCCAAATGCAGGACTCTTCAGACGAGATATGGGTGTAGATCGTTTTATTATTAAGCGAGGTTTGGTACACAGGAAGGCAGTCAGAAAACCAGGCAGACAATCCGATATGGAGTAGGCAAAAACAGGGTCGATGGCACAGGCAGGGGTCAAAACCTAAAGGTAATTGCACAATCAGAAATTGCGGGAACGCTTGACACATGGTGCAAAGACGAACTGGCACAGGACATGCGAATACAAGGACTATTTATACGGGAGGTGAGTGGACACGGGTGGCACCAATAAGGGGCGGGGCAGGCGAGGAACCACACAAGGGGAGATGTCGGGTTCTGAAACGAAAGGGAAGATCAGTACACAACTCAACCTCACACACACTGGACATAACATTTAACAGACTTGATGAGACATGACAGAGGGCAGTGTTGTCTATGTTCAGGTAGAAATCTTGGATGGATTTGGTGATGTTTTTTGGAAAGATGATGATAATATCAGATTTGTCACAGTTAAGTTTGAGAATGTTATGTTGCATCCAGGTTTTTATTTCAGTAAGGCAGTGGGTTAGGATCGAGAGAGTTGCAGAGTGGATGGATTTGGTGGCTATGTAAAGTTGAATGTCATCGGCGTAGCAGTGGAAGTGGAGGCCATGGTGACGGAGGATGTTTCCTATGGGGAGGAGGTTTCCTATAGGGAGTAGGTAAAGAATGAACAGGAGGGGTCCAAGCAGCGAACCTTGGGGGACACCTTTTGACAGAGGGATAATGTAGGAGGAGCAATTGTTAATGTGGATGAATTGTGGACGGTTAGTGAGGTATGACTTTAGCCAGGAGAGAGCGGAGCCATGTGCACCTATGACACGTTCAAGGATTTTGAACCGAAAAGGTAGAGATGGAGAAGGGAGATGGGCCGGAAGTTGGAAAGTAGGTTAGGGTTGAGACCAGGTTTTTTGAGATTGGGAGTGATCGCGGCCAGCATGAGAGTCTGCGGAACAGAGCCGGAGGTAAGGGAGTAGTTGATGATGGTAGTGATGAGGGGAGAGAGGATTTGGAGGCAGCTTTTGATAAGTGCAGAGGGGATGGGGTCCAGGGAGCAAGTGGGGGTTTTGATCTCCATCTCCCCCTGGACCGGTCGGATCTTTCCTGATGCTTACACTCATGTTCCATATCACACATCACACTTGACTTTTTAGTATACTGTTATCGAAAGAAACTACTGTAAACCCAGATGAGGATGGGTTCCCCTTTGAGTCTGGTTCCTCTCGAGGTTTCTTCCTCTAATCCCATCAGGGAGTTTTTCCTTGCCA
>JAVQJS010047304.1:0-36297 GCA_036024795.1 Galaxias rostratus | reverse complement strand
TACCTACCTCCAGCCAACTATATAAGCTGGATCGATAATAAAAAAATAAACGGACCCATGCCTGCTTCCAAAAAATATTTGTGGACCTTCGAGATTTCTAATTGGGGACCCCTGATCTAGCTGATTGCAGCTAGCGTCCATTTTCATTACTATTCACTGCAAGATGAATCCCAAGCTGTCATATTCTTAACCATGCATATGCATATACTGCTATGTATTATTATGAACAATGACATAGGAATAAGATCATGTTTATTCAAACAGAGGAAAGATAATTGATCTCTCTCAAACCACTCCAGTCCTTTGCCAGACTTATTTCCTCCAGCTAAAAACACTTCTTGCATGGTTCAGTAGTCACTGCTATTTATATTTCTACACGCTTGTAATTACATCTCTCACAGTAGTCAGAAACCTTTTATCTATTTGTTGAAGTGTCAACTACTTAAAGTCTGGAGACAAGATTAGATGTAATTAGTGGCTTTATCGCTCACTTGTTTCATTTTGGTAGGCTTCATTGGGTTGAAACAAACTAGACAATTATGTATGTGTAGAATACTACTTTCTTTCCTTCAGGACAATCTAATCATCAGACCTAACACATTTCTGTATGTGTGTGTGAAATGTGAATTCCCCATGTCAGATGAGCTGTTTTAGTAAGTCCTGTTCATTCTGTGATGCTGTGGTTCTTTTTGTTTTTAGGCAGGGATGAGGAAGAGGAGGGTAAGTTATCGCCGTTAAGATAGATTGGCATGGATTACACTAACAGCTAAGGGTTTTTCCCTTTTGAACTGCCACTAAAATACTGACAGATTGTGAGATCATTTGAATTGGACTTCATTACCTGTTTTTTATCATTATCTTTTCGCTCTGCATGAAGCTTCAAAACGCTACAGCTCAACTAGATTTCTCTTCAGCCACACTTCCGTTACTGTTTTTCTTCTTCCATTCGGCCAACAAATAGCCAAGAGAAATCATTTGAAATATTCTGCCAAAGCTACTTTTGAAATAGACCCGTTGTTTGTTATGACTCACTGTGAGGCTTATAACTTGCTGATGTTTGGTCACCTTTGTGATTGACTATTTTATACTACAGTCACCTGTCTACACACCTGTTTTGATTGTCAGCTGGCTAAGAGGGTCAATCGTTGTTTTTCAGTGCTATTGAGTGTAGTAGGGGTCTAAGATAATACATTGGCTTGGATGTCTTTAATCCAATTTATATCAGTGAAATGTGTTTTAAATATTGTCTATCATAAGTTTTAGGTCTTTTTTGAGGTACGTTTTGGGTTACCTGGTTGATAAGGAACTTGCAAGGCATTTGGATGGTTTAATGGATTCCTTCCTTTTACTCATGGAAGTTTTGTCTGATCCCAATTCTATCTTGGCTTACTTCAGCATTATCTCACTGTCTTGTTAATCAGAACAGGGGGCTGCCATCTCTATTATCCTTATATGAATCCTCCTTGTGCCCCCTTTCAAACGCCAGCATTGTGTTCATTTGAGTACATTTAGTGTAATTTAAGACAAATTGTAGATTATTCAAGATAGTTCTTTTGCTACTAAGTGCCTTCATTTAAGTTCGCTTGCTTACTGTTTTATAAGCATTTTTGCTCACACAAGAATGTTAAGGTCATATAATCACCATCATTAGCGCATTTATTAGCAAGTTCCATTGTCAAGTCTCTTATACAGATCGTAAAAATTTACTTTCTTTGATAAGTGTTCTTGTATTAACATAATTTTTCATGTTCAAACTTTTGGTTCTACCCTTTTCTCTAACTTTATCTCAATTTTTTTTACTCTTTTCAGTGTAAAACTAAAGCTAAGGTCTCTGAGACCGGTTATCTACACGTCAATGGCACTATAGAAACTGGACTGAAAAGGGGGCAAACTGTCATCGTCTTTCTTCCTCACCTGTACTGCTACAAACAAGACCTGTGTCTCCTTACAATTAACGTCTTGTCTTAAGAGTTTCTTCTGTGCTAGCTTTTGCCATTGCCTTTTTCTATACTTACATGTATTTAACATTGGTTAGATCGTCTTTGATTTGCCTCTCCCCTGGAAAAATGTTAAATCTGTAAAAAGAAAACATTTCCTACAACTTAAACTACGCTTGCAAAAAAACGTCTTTGCTACCATCATTTCTGTCTTATTTTTGGACACGCAGAGTGGTAACAACTGGTAGTCTTGATTGGATGGTAAGGTTTGCCGCATTTACGCTCAATCTCAAGAGATGTTCCCCACCAAACCTCTCTTCTTCCCTTCTATCATCTTGAGCTCCTCACTCCCCTCTTCTGTTGGGTATGCATGCTGTTTTTTCTGATGCCTTTTACTGCCGTGACTTTTTTGCTTTGCTAAGGTTTTGCATCTTGCAGGCGGAGAGGCGGATAAGCAGAAAGAGTAGTGAGCGGTTGCGTGTGTGGTGTTCTCTAAGTGGCTGAGTGATATCGATCTGAACAGTTTTTTAAAGTTACTTTTATTTAAGATGTATTCATGTAATAGGTTATAATTGAGGTAGGTTCCTCTGTCCAATAGTGGTGGGCTTAATTATAGTTTTCACTTGGCTTCATAATCAAACCTGTGAGTTAATGTGTGGGGAATAGTGTAGATTAACATGCTACTTAAAAGAGAAGATTATGTAGATTTCAAACTGTTAGCATTCTCAAGCTGTCCTAGTCTTTTAGTCTAGAACTTTTAAAGAAAATATCCTTTGTAATAGTTTCTCCATCTCTTTTTTCTTTATTCAGGTGGGGAGGAGGAGGAGGAGGCAGCCGAAGAGGAGGAGGCGGCGGCGGCAGGAGAGGAGGAGGAGGAGGAGGAGGCGGCGGCAGCAGAGGAGGAGGAGGCGCCAGCAGAGGAGGCAGCTGCAGAGGGTGGAGAGGAAGAGGTTGTAGCTGCTGAGGGCACAGACAAGGAGACTGAGGAAGAACCCACTGAAGAGTCTGCAGCTGCTCCAGAGGCTGCTGAGCCTGTAGCAGAGGAGGTGGAGGCAGCCGCTGAGCCCGAGTCTGTACTGGAAGCGGTCCCCTCTGCGGAGGCAGAGACTGTTGTGGAGGCTGTTGCTGAGGCAGTGGCTGAGGCTGCAGAGGTCGTCGCCGAGGTAGCGGAGGTCATCGATCAAGCCGCAAAGGAAGTGGAGGCAGTGGCGGAGGAAGTGATTGAAGTAGCTGCGGTGGTAGAGGAGGCAGCTAAGGAAGTTGCTGCGCCTGCAGCTGTTGAGGAGTCGGTCGCCGCATCTGAAGAGCTTGCGGCAGAAAGCAATGGTACGGCCCCAACCCCAGAGGAAGACGCAGGTCCCGAGGCTGCTGCTTCTGAGACAGCTGAAGCCTGAGGTTCTGTGTGCACTTACATTTATACCGACACACACACACACACACATGTACTCAAGGAGGCATACAAACACAGGAAGGAAAACATGTAAACATGTAAATGTCCTTTTTTTCCTTACTCCATCAAACAGTGACCTAGTCTAACACTGTTCATACTAGTGGTGAAAAAGCCACAAAGGAACAAACGCTTTGTGCAATATAAGAAGATGTATTTATTTTAAATGGGATTTTGAGAGATTATGTAAATTAAAAGGAAAAACTGATTATACACTTGAAAAGCTAGCTACATCGTTATTTTACCATATTTTCAAAATAAGTATGTGCGAGCTCACAATACCTTTCCCAGTAAAGAAATATATAGTTTTGTATCATGAGTTGCTTGCCCAACAGTTATATGTGAATCTCACAGTGAGACATTATTATTTATTGAAATTCATTACTCTTATCAGCCTCATTCTTTACAAAGTATGGGTTGAAGACAACACACCATACTTCTGAAAACCTGTGACAATGTGAATCCACTTTCAAACTCTTATACTCTCCACTGCTATGTTCTCTCTGTAAAAAACTAACTCTCACGTCACACAGCTCTCAGCTAAAAAGGTGGAGCTGACCTGAACCAACATCCAGTTGTGACCTTTTAACATTTTCTCTGCTTTTCTGAAAATTACCCCACAACCCCTTAGTTTGTTGCACAAGAAATCAAAAACAACCAGCAACGTTTAGAAAACCACGTAATTGCTCTGTTTTTATCAAGTTTGATGGTATTGTGTAATAAAGTATGGGTCTTGAAGAGTCATTTATACTCGACAGGTTCTCTCTTCTAGGCAACTTTACTGCTTGTTATGTTTTTTTGGGCAAATCCTCTAACATTGCTTCTCTGCCAGATATCACTTAGTTGGTTCACACCGCTGAATGGTTAATACTTTTTCAATTTGAAATGCCGTATTGACCGTGCGTTGAGCTGTGTAACATAGCGTCTAATTGATGGTCAAACTTTGACATTCTGTTTAAGTTCTGTAATTGCGTATGTTTTTTCTTAACTGTTAAGGGAAAACTAAGGGAACTTGTTAGGTTAAAATGACAGAATCTACCCGAGCCATGTGATGTCAATAGATCTCTTCCGTAACATTGCTAAAACGAAAAGTAGTAAAACAAATGATGTACGGGAATTTTACGACCCATTACAATAAAGGTATTGTCAAACTGGAAAAAATCCCTCCCGTGTTTCATTTGTATGAATCTGGTCTGCTTAGTGCTAACAGTTACGCTTATCGGGATTTTGGGTGCAGAAAACCATAGTAATCACATCATCAGAAATATCGGCTTTTTCAGTTGCCTATAGCAATGTAAAGAACACATTTGTGAATAATGCTATCCAAAAGTAACTGATCAAACAAGCGCAAGAAAGCACATCTTTAGACATGCATTTGACTACTGTAGTATGGCTATGGTGTGTCAGCTCTGTGATATTTGGCAAGAAAAGCCCCTTTTCACTAGTTTGATGCGTTTCAAAGTGTTTTGGCACACTAAAACATTTTCTTCTGTGTTCGGTATGCTCAAGTCATGTGCTTTCTCTACACCATAATTCTGTACTAGCACTTCCTTTCCTCTGATTAGTACAAACTTTAAATGCAATACATGAATCAGGTATTATATCTACCTGTGCTAAGAACATTTGATCCATTACGGCTACTTAAATTTAGGCTCTCCGCATCATACCGTAGGTTGTTTTGACTGCTTTCTGCACCCAATTCTCTGCTTATGTGTTTTCTTTAGTAACCTTACACTCACCTGTATGCCGCCTCCTTAAAATGTACCATCCTTCCTGCTACGGTTACTGAATACTTTGTGGGATCGAAGCCATAAGTTTGTCCCAAGATCCAATCCATTGTATTATCTTTTGTGCTTATTGCACAGCATTTCTTAAACATCTGGTAAAATGTAACCTAACCACACATCCAAGTTCTAATGTGTAAAAAATGGGATCCAGAGTATGCATCGGAGGTCAAATGTCATTATATCGAACACGTTGTATACTTTGTAGCATATTTCAGTATAACTTTTATATTTAAGACAAAATGGTAGATCGACAAAACACCTGATTAATGCTTCTACACACTCCCAAAGACGCTGCCATTTGCTCTTCTTGTCTGCTAACACGATGCGTGACAAAATTGATTTGATTGTTATTTTAATCTGTTGCGTCTTTGTGCATGTTTTTTTTTACCCCCACAGTCCTAACTAGCATTTATCTTTAAGCCAATGTGAAATTAAACCATCTTTAAATCACAACTTAATTGTATATATTGTAAGTTGTTATTTTTTATCTGCTTTACTTTTATTTACTTCCAAGAATCTGGTTTCTTTAAGCGAAACAAGGTTAATCTAAATGTTTTTAACAATATTTATGTTAATGGTGTTTTGGAGAGGATGAAAGTATTGTCGTCTTGTTAACACTAGCGTGAGTGATGTTTTGCGTGATGGGTTCTGTGTTGCAGTGGCCGTTCCGGACTTATTGGCTGCAGTTTCTGCCGTTAGTGTGCAGAAAGTGGAGGCTTTTGATGAAGTTGCAACTTCAGAAGAGGCCGCCCCAGCAGAAATTGTTGCTGTAGAAGAAGCCGCACCAGCAGAAGTAGTCACTACAGAAGAGGCCACACCAATTGAAGCAACAATTGTAGAAGAAGCTGCACCACTAGAGGTTGCTGCACCAGCAGAAGAGGCCGCATCAGCTGAACCAGCACCAGTAGAAGTTGCCACACCAGTAGAAATTGCACCAGCAGAAGAGGCCAAACCAGTTGAAGCAACAACTGTAGAAGAAGCTGCACTACCAGAGGTTGCTGCACCAGCAGAAGAGGCTGCATCAGCAGAACCAGCACCAGTAGAAGAGGCCACAGTAGTAGAGTCTGCACCAGCAGAAGAGGCCAAACCAGTTGAAGCAACAGTTGTAGAAGAAGCTGCACCACTAGAGGTTGCTGCACCAGCAGAAGAGGCCGCATCAGCAGAACCAGCACCAGTAGAAGAGACCACAATAGTAGAAGCTGCACCAGCAGAAGAGGCCAAACCAGTTGAGGTAACGCATATTGAAGACGCCTCACCAATACAGGTTGTTGCACAAGAAGCACCAGTAGAAGCACTCCCCGCAGTGAAAGAGAACTCGGCCACAGTAGAGGAGGCCCTAGAGTCAGCCGCAGAAGTTGCTCCTGTGGAAACTGTGAGTGCAGCTGAAGAAGTAGCTGTGAGTCCAGTTGCAGAAGAGGCTGCCGCAATAGTAGTCCCTTCAGTACAGAAGGACGCTGACTCTGCTGGGTTGGGTACCCCAGAGGAACCTGCACCTGCTGCAGAGACTCTGGTGGAAGCTCTTAAAAGGGAATACATTGTTGTGGTGCTTGATGGAGCATCCCAAACAGATAGGCGACCCAAGGTCTTGGGAGTGGGGCCCATGACTGGCCGACTCATCCCTGCCCCAGAGGACGACGACGAGACCCCGGCAGAGGTAACAGGTAATATGACTATATAACAAAACTAACTGCATGTAAGTGATTTAGAGACCTTTGATTGGTAGAACAAGTAGATGCAACTAATTGGAATTGTTTCCAAAATGTTATGCAGAATTAGATTATCTAAACTGACTGTCATAGTAGAGTAGTTAAACACTACTCTTTGAGGAATAACGAACGTCTATCACACTATCCTCTATGATTGTGAGTTAAACATAACGGCTAATGTCTTACTACCCGCAGGGAAAGCGACGGCTGCTTAGAATGCAGATGCAGTAGGCAAATCTGTGAGTTACCAAACTACTGCATTTTCTTTTTCCCTTATAAGTTAAATTTGATGTTGTAAGTTGTGATATACCTTACAATATTGAAATTTATCTCATTCTGAAATTCTCCTTTAGACACTTAAATTTGTAATGGTAATTTGTATGAAATGCTTTAACATTTAAAAAATTCAAAACTTATTATTTAAAAAATAAACATTGCATCTGTGGTAACATTGTTCATTATAAATCAGTAGGTGTTCCTGATGACTTTTTACCCCAAGAAAGAAGAGGATGTGCCTTTCCTAAAGCAACAGTACTCCACCCCCCAACCCCCCCCCCCCCCCACACACACACACACACACCACCATCATCATGTTTGTTGACTGTATCAAAAATATATTCATGACCAGTCATAACTAGGGAAATGGATGTACCATCACCATGAGTCCACCATGAGACACAGAAGCATAGAAGCTGAGTTTTTATGACAAGGGAGATCTTACCATTTTAAACTACCGATATGCAAGCTACACACAGCACAAAACCTCTAACAATTTAAAATGATCTGAGATATATGTATAGGTTGATTTTACCAATCTTTGTGAAGAGACCATTCTTCATGTGTTATTCATATGTCACCCAGGTAATAACTATGAACTGTTATAAGTTTGGCCATTTTTCTCAGTGCAAGTTTACTTCACCACAAATACCTCACTATTATCCACTACAAAACTCATCTGATTCTTATCAACTGCAAGAAAAAACATGCTTTGCTCAGCTCATGGGTAATCCAACCATTCTTAAGACAAATTGTGTCTTGAATGTAACCGTCAACTTTCTCAGGTTATGTAACTTCATTACCTGCATATTTCCCATCTCTTTTGTTTTATTAAACTAACTGAGCTCTGTGGTAATTATGGGGGGAAATATGACCCAATGTTCTACGTTACTACCTCCGTTTTCTGCTCTAGCTAACTTAAAACTGTGAAACAAAAGGGGGGAAACATGAGCAAGAATAAGCATCATTGATCCTTACATTGTCATGTTTGTTTCTCGACTCCTCATTTCAGTATTCAATGGTTCACGGAAACTCAGCAAAAAAATTGTATTTTTCTGATCTTTTAAAGGGTTTTCAGTTTCCCTTTTTACACTCGTTTACCGCATCCCAAGATCAATATATTTTGGGCAATCCAATACACAGCACCCTAGTTATTATTTATTTAAATGATTTGTGTCTGCAAAAAGGATTATTTGAGGTTTTGTTGGTTGTATTGGGTGCATTCTAAAAGTTCTTTGTATAAGCAACCTTGTGTTGCTTTTCTGTTGGATTTGTTTTCCAAGAGTGCAACTACGTCATGATAAGTAAGTCAAGTCTGTGTTGGGGTTTGGATGCAAGTAAAACACTGGGGATGTGCTTCTAAAAAAGCTGTGTAGTATAATGGAGTTTCAAAATGTTCCAAATCGGATACAGTAATAAGCTACATTACCATTCCCACATAGGAAATCCTCTCGTAGATCTTTCTTTTTGTTCACTTGTCAACTTTAACTCTGTTACTCTGTATATTTCAAAAGGACTCAGAAGATTAATTGAAAATGAATGTTATCTTATTCCTGTTGTGGATTGGGGTAATTTAATATTATTACTTGGTGTGTCTGTTCATTATGTTTGCAGACTGGTTTTGTATTGTTGGAAGGCAGATTATGTCAGATAATCAATTTGCTTAGAATAGGCCCAGTGAAGGCCAGAGATTGTGAGACATTACTTGCAAAAATAAATGAGAATTCAAAGAATTGAATCACATTTTATTGGGTTTGTAGGACAGAGTATTAAGATTTACAACTGGAGAGAATTTACAGAATACCATTTTATTAATTTGTTTAATTCGACACTATCTTTTGTGAACAATGTCAACATTTATTCCATTAACTTTGTTTACAGTTGGAGAATTAAGTAAAAATACAGAATCAGACTGTCATAAGACTTTAGATGAATTAATCTTCCTGATAAAGTCTCGACTATAAGCATATAAGAATATGAGGCTGCCTAGTTACCAAACTTGTTATTTTATTACCGCCAACATGAAGTAAAAGTAAAGCAAAGTTAAATGTCATTTATATATTATTCAAAATATATTTTTTTACATTATGATATTAATTCGAGATTATTCATTCAAATGATTTAATGATTTAATGATCAAATGATTTAATTACCAAATATAAAACGAAGTCCATCTACTGTTATTTTCTCTCATTATCCTTTAAAACCTTTGCCTATGTTTGGACTAGACCAAATCGGTCTAGAGTCAGACTACTGAGAACAAACGCCACCCAGGGAGTTGTCAGTGCAATAACGGCCGGCAGGTGTTCTGAAATTTTGAGCATCCCTTACAGCCTCCCTGGGCTACTTTTGCAAATTGCGCATGCTCATTGATTTTTCTGACATACTAGAAACTCACAAGAAACGCCCCTACATATTGCGCTATCGTCAAAATTCGAAGCATTTCGACCTTCACTTCAAACCACAGGATAGCACATCATGAGCAGTCATTTCTCCCGGTCGAAATGAGCCCCCATACTATTCAATTAAGGTAGCATTTGGAGGGGAAGCAAAATTTTCCCGTAGTATCCGGTAATAAGTGCAACCGAGAACACCATACTGAGGGGCGCAAAACATTTTGTCAGAACACCTGTCCGCAGGCTGGGTCTTGGGTCCTATTCGGGGAGACACGCTCAATAACTATCAAATGGGCTTGTAATAAAACGCCTGCTAAGTAGAGCGGACAGCGTTACATGTGAACAAAACAACACAAGGATATCGTCGGCCATGCACATATTCTAGAAAATCTACACATAACTATCACCGTTTTTTTTTTTATTTTAGTACATTATGTCAGTTTTATGGGTCTGTGTAAAATTGTAGGCCACTGGCATTTCCAACGCTACACACTTTCCTTATTCGGACTACTGACCGCACCGTAAAGTCAACTTACATGTCTACATGTTAACATGCGTGGTGAAACGGCACTAGAACAAGTTAAACATTAAAAACAAGGCCTAAAACCTCTTACAACGTATTGCGTTAGAACAAATTTAAAAGGCTACTCAGTCCGTCCCACAATAGCGCAATTGAATTATGAAATTCAAACGTCGAACGTGTGTCTAGAGTCATACTAATTTGTGTCCTACTTAGCCTTTGCAAGCAATCAACTGCATTGTCCTAACTTGATCGTTGACGGCTAGGACACGCAGGATTGTTTGGGTGCCGTGACGTCACTACGGCTAATGTGTCATTCGTCAGCTAGGCTCCGAGGTTTGCTTGAATCTCTGGAAAAGCAACGGGATTGCAAGAGGAACAGGCGAAATCTAAACTTGAAGTAATCAACTTTAGTTTTTCAGTCTATAGATAAATTAATAGTAAAGGAACCCTCGTTGAATAAAGCAGTTAGCTGGGTCGATCTTAGCTAAAAACAATACTTGTTTTCGCTTTCGAAGCTAGTAGTGCCTGGCCGTGGCCTGGGCCTCAAGTATTATTCAGTTAGCCACTTGATGTTAGCTAGCTTAGTTTATTAGGCCCGACTAGCTGCAATTCTTCGCGGGTAGAAGTAAAAAGAAGGTAAGCCCGGGAATACAATGCCCTTTACTTTTGCTGCCATTGTAAACCAATAAAGTATGCCATTTGCTCTGTATGACTGAAAGCTATTTACGTGCTGAAATATTTATGGAACATTTTGCGTAACATAAGAATCTGATAGCTAGCTAGCTAATGTTATGAACACAACAAGTTCACAACTGAGCGTCTATAGCAAGCTAGCTAACTAAGTAATTTACGTCCCGTAGGCTATGCAGACAGTCGGGTGTGTTTTGTAAACAGTAGTTGGCAAGTGAACTTGTCAGATGTGTCTAATTTCAGCCCTGATAGCATTAGATAACTCATGAGTGCAGGAATTTGCTATTTGACAATATTAATGGGAAGTTAAGCGAAGCGTGAGCCATGACATTTTAGACATGACATAATCTAGATTCGACAACGTTAAACAAAACTTTAACTAGAACGCTCACAGTTACTTTATAACTTCATATGGATATTATTAAGCCATTTCGCCCTTTTCTTGCAAAGCCCTCGCTACTGAACAATGACGTTGAAACTGGAGATAACGTTTGGTGAAATGCATGCAAGCTAACGCACTGGAGCTTTAACAAGTTCACAGTCAGTGTCACTGCTTTATAATTCTTAGTTTAAATGTGAAGCTTTCTGATTTTGTTCGGCATCATACATCATCTTCAGGAACCATTACGTTGAAGTGCTTACCTAGCATTTTACATAGCTTTACGCCACTATATGGAAGTGGATCCCAAAACATGATTACAATCTGGTTAAGTAATACGGCAAACACTTGTTGCTGTAAGCTTTGTAGTCTTGAACTTGTCCTACGGAGTACGATTTATGAGATAAATATTTAAATTTGTAGTGTCAGACAAGTGTCCTGGACTTCCCAAAGATGTAAAATTTTCAGAACACAACGTAGTTTGTCATCTTACTTAATTGTTACGTTGGAAAATCTGTGAGACCTTCCCCCAAAATGTTTGTGGTTGGACACCTTTATCCTTGATGCCATTTAATATATTTTTGTACTCCATCCTGTTCGGCTTTGTGATAGTTTGATATTTGCCACTAATGTTTTTTGTATTTGTTGTAGGAATGAGTGATGACCTCTGTTGTGGTGGCAGATGGTGGAGGGAATGTGGTGGAGTATGTCACAGTGATGGAGGAGTCTCAGGAGGTATGAGCGAGCATATGCCCAGTAATTGTTTTTACTGTATCTATGTAATCCTAATTGGACTTCATGCTTCTTAAATGTTTTATCATTTTTTTTTACAGAGTGATGACAAGGATGAAGTGCTACAGGAGGTCGAGACGGTGCTGATCGCAGAGGGGGAAGACGAGACCGAGTTAGTGGAAGAGGAGTGTCCGGCAGTGATTGTGGAGGAGGTGCCCAGTGCCCAGGTGGAACAGTGTTATGCTGCCCAGGTGCTGGTGTATGACGACGAGACCTACCTAATGCAAGGAGTGGCTGAGGAGCATGAAGTGGTGACTGAAGTGGTGGAAACAGGTGAGAAGGCCAGGAAACCAAAGTCTATTGGATAAATGGGGCATTATAATTATAGCGGGTGGTGGTGTCATATTGTGGTTCAGTTTAGGCCAATAGTGGGGCTCTAAAGTAACCTTCTCCTGGTCAGTAGGGTGCCAGGACTTTACCCAGATTGTGGTGTTACTGCCTAATTTGGTGTCACCACATTTTTGGCATATTTTGATGCTTATTTAAGGGTGGGGGTTGTTATATAAAGTTATATTAATATGCTTGACTAACCAATATTATTTCTTGAAATACAAGTTTCTTTCTCTCTTTCTTTTTAACCAAACAAATTCCTATTAAGAAGGCATTAAATGCATGTTTTGCATTTAAATCTGCACTCCTTACCCAATAGACTAAGTAAAAAACTGTATTTTATAATGCACAAATCGAATCCTCAAATTTACCTTAGTGTGCAGAACATTTTTCCCAACTATGTACAAAGGTTTAGAAGCAATCACAGATTTGAGCCTTCATGGGTAGGTCTAAAGTCACACCTCAAGTAACACACAAATGCAGCAGTATCTCTTGGTTGAATTAATTTCAGGCCGATACAGGGCTCCGGTATTCTGATCGGGTATCATGAAATATTGCCGCATCAATGTCAGATGCATATTCTTGCATGCAATTTTGATTCTCTGCAGCAAAGTTAGTTGTTAAAGGAACGTTGTTGTGAAAATGTCGATTGCATAGATAAGTGACTTACATATAGCATTTTCCCCTGTGATTCAAGCACTATGGTGGTCTTAAAAAGTTTTTAAATGCATCAGAATTGTGTTTCCAAGTCTTCTTTTTAAAGGAACAGAACACATAAATGCGTACAAATATACACCTGCTGTGTATTTCAAACAAAACACCAGACCACATGTGTTCAATATAATTGTTTCATTTTAATCTTTTGATTTGATCTAGTTTTTTTGTTACAAAGGTTAAGAAAAATTGTTTTACTGAAAAATGCTGTTTGCATAAGGATTCAACTCCTGTGCTTTGTGAGCTACAAGTTGACACATGAAAAATATTGCCTTAACAAGTACAGTGCAGGCCTTACAATTGGCCTTACCTATGAAGCATTAGAATAACTCACTTTTTAATACCCACCTCCATAATTTAATGATTATTGTTCAGAATGAGATTCAGAGGTGGAGATAAGTGACAATATACATACAAGATAAAAGTATTGTAATCTGCTGTAAAGTTCACTTCCCTTGCATATATTGTGGATATTTGTTTTAGGGCAGTGTTTTTGCAAGAGTCTGTGGATAGGATACCAGGGGTGTGATTTGATACATTGCGATACTGTATGACGGTCATATTACTTTCTTAAATCTAATCTTCAGAGAACTGTTTTAGATGTCATGCAGATGACGTTTTTATAGCACGTGATATGGAGTTCCAACAGCACTAGACGGCAAAAAGGCGAAAACAATGGGTATAGGCACTGAAAGTTTACAGTGGAGTCAGAATAGTATTTAAAAGAGATGTTGCTTGACCGTTGAAAACTCATGTTTTCAGAGGACAGATAATTTAAGGTCTTATTTAGGTACCAGGTAACATCAATAGATAAAACCTTCAGGACCAAATGTCTTCATTTATTGTCTTCCATTTCAGCTGACACTTTTTGTGTAGTTGATTGTAATAGAGATGTTTACACATTGTTGCTAATTATCATTCCTATTGTCCTGGCTGACACAATGGATCTTTCCCCGTAACAGTGGAGGTGTCTGGCCATGACATGGTGTGTTTTGATAAAACCTTTGAGGCAGCCGAGGCCCTTCTACACATGGAATCCCCTCTGGGTCTTCATAACGATCGGAATACAGGTAACTATCATGGGCCAAGGACTAGGGTCACTGTTTTATGTTATGATATATTGTTCGAAGAAGAAGGCAGGCATCTTTTGGAGACATCACATTATTTTGATGCAGCTTATTGAATTGTTATATTGTTGTGTGTTGTTTGAATTTCCAATCCTAAAAATTAATATACCGGTCCGATTTTGCATTCTGTGAAGAATTTGTGCAATCACGATTGCTGTTTAACCTACATTGAAGAAGATATGTTTGTCCTCTTGCCTTGCCTTGGACTGGGTTGCACCAGTTATGCTTGAGTTCATGATTTGTTTATGCATAACGTCTTTACTAAGTCCTTAGTTACCACTCGTTGGTTTCAAACTATTGTTTTACCAATTACGTTGCACCACCAAAACGCAAGTAATATTAGCTAGTCAAACCCAAGTAATGCATATCTAAAGTTACATTGTTAATCGAGCATGCTATATGTCATAACCAATCAGTCAACAAGTTACGTTGTGAGGACTCAAGACAACTTTAGATGTACATTTTTGAATATTTCATTTTTATTTGTTTAATTTATAAATCCAAGTGTACGCACACTGGCCGCTTTAGTAGGTACTCTTGTTCAACTGTTCGTTAATGCAAATATTTAATCAGTCAATCACATGCAGCAATTCCTGCATTTAGACATGTGGACATGATCAAGTTGACCTTGTGAAGTTCAAACAGCATCAGAATGCGGAAGAAAGCTGATTTAAGTTACTTTGAACGTGGCATGGTTGTTGATGCCAGACGGGCAGGTCTGGGTATTTCACTAACTGCTGACCTACTGGGTCTTTAACTCACAACCATCTCTTGGGTTTACAGAGAATGGTCTGATAAAATAAATATCCAGTGAGTAGCAGTTCTCTGGGCAAAAATGCCTACTTGATGCCAGAGGTCAGAGGAGAATGGCCAAACTTGTTGAAGATGATAGAAAGGCAACAGTAACTCAAATAATCACTCGTTACAACCACGGTATGGCGGTGAGCATCTCTAAACGCACAACACACCATTTTCAGATCTCTCCTAAGATATTCAAGTCTGGGCTCTTGCTGGGCCACTCACGGACATTCACTGAGTTGTCTTGAAGCCACTCCTTTGGTATGGCTGTGTCCCTAGGGTTGTTGTCCTGTTGGAAGGTGAACCTTTGCCCCAGGCTGAGGTCCAAAGCGCTCTGGAGCAGGTTTTCATCAAGCATTTCTCGGTACATTGCTGCAGTCATCTTGCCCTTGATTCTGACTAGTCTCCCAGTTCCTGCCACAGAAAAATATCCCCACAGCATGATTCTGCCACCACCACGCTTCACTGTAGGGGTGGTATTGGCCAGGTGATACGTAGTGCCTGGTTTTCTCCTGACATGACGCTTGTTATTCAGGCCAAACAGTTCCATTTTGGTGTCATCAGACCAGAGAATTTTGTTTCTCGTCCTTCAGGAGCATTTTGGCAAAGTCCATGTGGGCTGTCATGTGTCTTTTACTGAGGAGTAGCTTCTGTATGGCCACTACCATAAAGGCCGGATTGGTGGAGTGCTGCAGAAATGGTTGTACTTTTGGAAGCTTCTGATCTCCACAGAGAAACACTGGAGCGCTGTCAGAGTGACCATCGGGTTCTTGGACACTTCCCTGACCAAGGCCCTTCTCCCCCAATTGCTCAGTTTGGCCGGGCAGCCAGCTCTAGAAAGAGTCCTCATGGTTCCAAACTTCTTCCATTTTCAAATGATGACGACTACTGTGCTTTTTTGAGACCTTCAATGCTGCAGACATTTTTTGTACCCTTCCCCTGATCTGTGCCTCAATACAATCCTGTCTCAGAGGTATACAGACAAGTCATTGGACTTGCATGACATTTGTGCTCAATTTTGAGTGTCATACCAAAGGGAATTCTTATTTGTAATACATTTGTCAAAATATCAAGAATATTTTTTTTCTTCACTTTGTCTTTATGTGGTATCGTTTGTAGAATGTTGAGATGTTTTTATTTATTGAATTCATTTTGGAATTAGGCTGTAGCATAATAAAATGTGGAATAAGTGAAGGGGTATGAATCCTTTGCGGATGCACTTCTTTTTCTATTGGCATACTTTGCCTATATATCATTTTAATTCTTTACTGCATAATGCCTGTCTTAACACGTTAACGACAAATATTAGCTTTCGACTCCATGGGCTATGTATTTTGATTAGCGTTGGTTTCTATTGTTTCTGTGTCTCATCATAACTTCCACTTGCTTAGAGGTTTGTGTAAATATTCAGTTTGTTGTAGGTAGAACAACTAGTAGGTGTAGTGCAACCCGCTTATATTTAGTCATGTAAAACTAGGTAAAGACGTAAGTTCGGAGGTAGGCTAGTTAAAACTTAAGTATAGCTGATGCAACCTACTCCTGTTTACTATCTTTATGATAGTTAATTCTGGCAAGGTATCTTGTATATCAGAGATCTACTTATTTACCAAAGATCTATTCCCTTACAACCAGCACTTGGGCCTGTTCATTGCTTCAGCTTTTAAATGTTGTGAGTGTTCTATTTGAACTTGTGTGGTCTCTCCCTCAAAGATGTGATGATGGAGACCGTAGTTGAGGTGTCCACGGAGTGTGAGGAGCCCATAGAGGAGGACACGTTCCCGATCCCACCGGACTGTGAGCCGGCTGCCAAGAAGAAGAGAGGTAAAGTTTATCGATAACTGTAAAAGCTTATTTTCTTTGTTTTGGTTTTGAAGTCTGATTACATGGCATTTGGAATTGGCTCATTTTAATCTGAATTTATTGTCTAAAAAAGAAATGTATCTTTAATTGAATAAATTCGGCCAGCCTTCTAATTGTGTCTGAAGGCTTTTGATGTAACTACTTTGTCTTGTGTAGGAGCAGGCTATTTTGTCTTGTGTAGGGTGAGCAAGTATTTACATGTTTGCAATCGGTTTCTGTTTAGGCTGTGTGCTCAAAAGAGTTCTTCATGCCAGCAATTTTCTTTTCTCAACACAATCTTAAACTCTGATAAGGCGCTGTAAAACACTAACTGTTAAAATAGTTCACAGGTTTCAGACTCAAACTTTTCACAAATCCTTTAAATATATATGTAAATATATATATTTTTTTAATCTTCAAATATCCTTTTATCAAAGTATACATTACAGGAACTACCATGGCACATTAATTCACTAACTATATAAAGCCCAAGTTATGTATCGTTTTAAAGCGTTAATTTTGTTTACCAAATCAGTTACTGGTGGACACGAGGGTATTGTTTGTTCTTTCTTTTGGGCTTGCAAAAGTGCATGGTGTTTTTCTCTGTGTACGGACGGGTGACAAATTAAAGGAAATTCCTGGATATTCGAGTGAAAAAACATGAAACACTAAAATATTTGCGTGTTCATGAGATCACAGGCATAACTTCTATGTTAGAAAATCGCTCAGTTCACAGGCTGAAACAACAATTAATGGTCCCTGTTGTTGTTATTATAAAATAGGACAAAAAATATTACTTAAATTATTTTTTTTACTCCTCAATATTTATTGCGCTTTTACCAGTTGATTAGAATTTGGCAAATGCATGCTGGTCGGCTCAGTCTGTTGTGATTATTTCAGTTGCCTAAAATATTAAAACAGTAATTTAATACAATGCAAATAGATTGTTGGGGTTTATTTATAATTAATTTAGGCTACCAGGTGGAGTGCGCTCTTTGTGATGTGGCCAGAAAATATGTACAAATGTACCAATCATGATTTTCTTTGGTTGACTACAGACCTGCTTAGTTCATATGTCTTCCTGATTGCAGGTGGAGGAAGAAAGCCCAAAACGCACCAGCTCCCACCATCCAACGGCTCCATTGAACTAGGAATAAGGAAGAGACCAAGGGAGGGGAAAGGTGTGACACAAACACGCCACAACACGCAACCTGGTTACAGGCCAGTCGTCATTCATCATTACACCTATAAAAACCTGATTTTTTTTTTTTTTTAAGGTAGCACCACATATCTGTGGGAGTTTCTGCTGGAGCTGCTTCAGGACAAGAACACGTGTCCTCGCTACATCAAGTGGATGCAGCGTGAGAAGGGCATCTTCAAGTTGGTCGACTCCAAGGCTGTGTCTAAGCTGTGGGGCAAACACAAGAACAAGCCTGATATGAACTATGAAACCATGGGAAGAGCGCTCAGGTAAGGAGCACTTCATAGCATGTAAAAAATCCACACATGAAAGTGTCTTCAATTACAATCTTTGGTGCTGTACATATTTAGAGGTTCAGATGGTCAAGGTCCAAATGTTTGTTAAAGATAGTTTGAGTTAGACAACATATTTACAAATTAGTAATAAATGATTTGATATCAGAAAATAGTAATCATGTATTTAACTATTTGCTATAGTTTCTAGATTATTCTACTGTTCTCTAAAGCATTCTCTCTTCCCAGATATTATTACCAGCGGGGCATATTGGCTAAGGTGGAGGGCCAGCGTCTGGCTTATCAGTTCAAGGACATGCCCAAAAATATCAAGGTGATCGATGACAGCGAAGATGTTGAAGAGGAGGGCGAGGGCATTGTGGTCACGTCTGAGCATCACCAGGGCAGCCATACCCTGATCCATGACCCCGTCACGACCAACCAGACTACGCAGAGCTATGTAACCGTCATCCCCACTACCACGGGTGCCAGGTGAGACCTGCTGCTTCAGGGGGAAGCTGACCCAAACACCTTGATATGTGCTTTGACATGGGCTTTTAAGGATCTTTAACTTAACTTAGTTATTTTCTGTAATTCACTAACTACTGATTGCTGGCTGGACATATTGCATGTTGAACCTTTTAATGAGGTTTTTAATATTGGTGTTCTGTTTACTACAACTCGCAGGACCCTTCGCGCGATGCCGGTCGTGATGACAACAAACTCACTCGGTCAGGTGACCTTAAACTCTTCCCCTATCTTCACCACCAGTGTGCCGGCCTCTCCCTTAAATGTAGGTGGACCACCCAAATTGGTCATCCAGACCCTGCCCACTATGATGCAGGCAGGCACCAAGACAAGCGACCAGAAGATCACCATCATCACCATTCCAGCAAATCAGCTAGCCACGCTAATGCAAGCTAACTCCTCGGGCCAACTAACACAGCTAATACAGGCTAAACCTGTAGTTCAACAATTAGCTCAAGCTGCTAAACCAGCCACAGTCCAAATAACCACGCAGGTGAGACCGTCAGCTCCTCAGCTCATCCTTGCTAGACCAGCTGCCCCGGGGCTGTCCATCACTCAGCCTTTTGTCCAGCCACGTCCTCCAATTCAGGCTCAAACAGCCACCCTTCACCTCCCTATAACTTCTTCCTCGCTGGCCCCTGCGTCTGTCACAGCCTCAGTTTCCCCGGCTGCTGAAAGGCCACAGCCTACCATCATCATGCAGAGTGACCCCTTGGCCACAGAGGCCACTGAACCAATGCCCTCATCACCTACTGCTGAAGAAACTGTGTCTACATCCAACCTACAGCCTAATACAGAGAAAGCTGAGCATGTTGCTATGGGCCCATCTTCAAAAAACAAGTCAGATACCCTCACTTCCTGAGAGGTAGACCTTTTGATGGAGGCTGGGATCTGAAAACTTGTTTTAAAAATGAAGTAGAATGAAGTCTTCTGACCAGCCACTGTAGCGCTGTCTATAAATGTGGCGCCATTGGACCTTATACAGAGGAACAGGCCCTAAGCACCAATCTGGTTGGACAGATCATTTTACCCCAGGACTTTTGGCCCTTTACCTTAACCGTGAGACATCAGTGGAGAGCGAGCCTTCTCATTGGAGTAGCAGGAACTTTTCATGTCTAAAACCTTGGAAAAGAGAGGAAAAAATGACTTTCTATAATCTCACTATAGATATAAATGTTTTTGAGCTAATGGCTTCTGAAAAAGATGGCCAAACTTAGATTGTATGTCATTCTTTTATAATCTGATGATAAAGTAATATAAAACATATGGGACAATTTTGTTGTAAAATTTGAAAACCTAAGTACTTTTTGATACCTAAAAAACAATGTTGACTACAACTGCAGTTGTTTTTGTAATATAGTTTTATTATTTTGCTACAATTTTCCTTCCAAATCTGTTCCAATAGTATGTTAGGTCTGAGTGCCGCTGTCACAATGCTTGCCATATTACTTTATTTGTACAATTTTTCTATCATTTCTTTTCTTTTTTCTTTTTTGAAAAAGGGAGCTAAATGTGTCCATGTCAAGATCCAACTACATAGTCAACTACCCCACTGGAGGTATATGCTATTTTCTTGTAATATCAACATTGTAATTAAGTAGATTTTACTGGAACATGTATTTAAAAAGTCACACAAAAAAGAACCATGAATTGATTTATTTCGTGTCACAATCATTGTACCCTAAAGCAAACCTACCTCTGCTCTGGTTGGGTTCCAATAAATCACAACCACTAACTACTCAGGACCAAGCACAACCATTACCAGAAGTTTCGAACAATTTTATTACCACATGTCTATGCTGTATGTGTGATGCTTTTATAGGAAGAAGCTGAATAAATCTACAAGGTTTAATGTTTTTGTGGGGACAGTTGGATACCGTCCACTGAAAAGAACTTGAAACGATGTGAAAACTACACTGATGTGTTCGCAAAAATTATATTAAAAAACGGGATCGTTCTAAGTTCATGTTTAAGGACAGTCACAAATTGGACAGCCCGGCCTTCATTCACCAATATCGTATAGCTTTTTCTTAAATGTTATTATAAGACTTGATTAAGGACATGTACGTCGCAATCGCAACGTGTTTTTAAAGTGCGAAATTGTTCGGCATCAATGTTCGCACATTGATTAATCCACTTTATTTGTAAATGTAAAAGTCGTGACAGTTGTTAGCTAGTGTTGCTAATTTGCGCAGATAAACGTCGCGACAATCCCCATCAGAGGCCTGGAGACCACAATACCGTGTGCAAACGAGCGGTAATTGTTATCGTCAGTGGTGGATATTCAACACGTTACTCCATTAAATGTTCTATCTGGAGATGGGCGCAACATAAGAGCAGCCCCGGGCTACACCAAAAAGTATTGATTATTACGCTGCCTGCACGTGTACACAAGTCTGTAAAGATCTCATATGCGATTTAATCAAAGCACCTTCCTAACGAGCCAAATTTTTATTTTTGACAGGTCCATTTAGCTGACGATAATGTAGGTTTTTATATTGCCTCACTGCCCGCTATCACGCTAGTCTGCTTTCGTATGTACACTATTTGAGTAGCAGAAGAGTGGTAAGTATCGTGGCAAAGTTGGTACTGTGTGCTTGGAGGGATATAGGAATTTATCTGAGTTAATTAACAACTTAAAAATGAAAACTGGCCGTGCCGAGAGAGAGTGGCTCTAAAACGTCTGCTCACCGTTATGCCTTAAGAAAGTGTAGTGGGCTCAAAACTTCAAAAACATCCGGGATGAAGGATGTCCACTTGACATCAACAGCAATGACATCTGCTTTCAACCCAAGTCCATTCGAAAAAGATTTCCTTTTGAAGTGCTCACCTTGGAGTATGGCTCAATGTTTACTTACAATGTAGAACTATGGGTTGAAACTCAACGGATTCCAACTCTAAATGATTATGGTGCATTACATATAGTCTGTAAAATTGAAATCCACAGTGTGACACCAATCTATTAATATAAAACAGGCGTTAATTAGTGCATTTGATTACTGAAAAGCTTCCTCCTTCATCCAGGTAGTTTAGAGGACATCAACAGCACATGGTCCAAACAGAAGTTAAGCTTTACCTCACATATTTATCACAATATTGTTTTTTATCTAGCCGTAGAAATGGAACCAATTATGTAGCACTCTTGTGTGAGGCAATACGTCTGTTGATGTAAAAGTGTTTATACATTTATCATCTTTGACAATTAAAAGTTCAGAAAACATTATACTGACATGCTGGCCTTTTTTATTTTATTTCATGTAACTGAAATTGTCCACAGGTCTGACATGACCATCGTCCAATGTGACGATTTTTTTACATACTGTACATAAATACGCAAGGCTTTCAATTACTTTAGTGTTTCATTAAATACAATTAATTGAATGTAAAAACATAAATACAAATAATGCATAATGGAAAATCTTCTGTCGTGGTATTCCTCTTTTTTGTTCAGTTTTCTTTTTTTTATGTATCCCAGTATTAATGGACACAGTAAGTAAAACAATATATGTTTGACTTAGTCAGGTTGAGATTCCAGCAGACGGTTTTTGAAAGTTCAGAAAGTAAATAAATAAAACGACCTGTAAAGAGAGGGCCAAAAGGTACAGAGATAGGTTAAATGCAGATCCAGGGGGAGAGAAAGAAAGAGCAGAGAAGTTTAGAAGGCAGAATCAACGCATCATCCAAACAAGTAAAATTGTTGAGAACAAGCCGTCACAAAGTGGTTTAAACGATCAGACATTGCTCCACAAAGAAAAAAACAAATAGAGGACCTGTTTAGGGATAACAGCAGACGTCTCCCTGGTTAAAAAAAAGAAAAAAAGACACCAATGGCTGAAAAGAAAAAAATGCAGAGAAGAGTACCTCACCAAAACTGATGTGGAAACAAACAAAGCAAAGTTGGCATACACCAATAAATATAAATAATTGTATTGTATGGAGAGCCAGCCTAAATCCTTTGTATCATGTCCTCCATGAAGTCATATTATTCCAGGCAGTAGGGGCGGATTAAAGAGCCATCACATCACCAGGGATATCAGTTGTTCTCTTCTTAAAGAGAGCTATTCAGTCAACAGTCCATCCACTGCTCTCTAATGTTCTCAACTGAGATGTGCCAGGCAAATTTTTTATTCATTACAGTACTTGTTTTGCAAGAATACAATATTGCATGGGTAAATATGTAAATAATAAAGCTAGGTTTAGCAGCTTCTTTGACCACCTTTCATATCTATCTGCCTAAAATAGATCAAACAAGTGTCTTTCCCAGGAATTTCTTGTTCTGTTGAAAAGTAGGTCTGTATAATCTGGAATGTGGGAGGGCTTATCCAATCATTTCCACCCTCTTCCAGTAACTTGTTCATGTGCTGTTGATGAGAACCTTCTGCTGATTTTGATACCAGTGGACCAACAAAGATTTGACTTGTCTGGACTATATACTAAACCTAACCAACCAACCAAATCCTGACATAGATCTTCATAACCTGTTACATCTCACTTGGAGAAGAAGATGGAATGTTTACGATTGCTACTATTTTATGATCTGCTTGTCATTACAGCTGTGGCTTTATCTGTAAGTACACCCTAGGTGTTGCATTTTTCAAATAATAGATACCAAAATTCATCATAACAAAAAGTCTAGCCCGTGTGCGTGTGTGTGTGTGTGTGTGTGTGTGTGTGTGTATGCATGCGTGCGTGCGTGTGTGTTTGCGCGCGCATGTGTGTGCATGCAGACCTGCAATAGGTGCCAGGAGGAGACAGAAATTCTCCTAGAGACGGTAAAAACTCTGAAAGATCAGGTCCTCGTCCAGCAACAACTCATCAAGTCACTGACCAGTAGGATTTCTTCAGACCATGAGCCTGAGTCTAACCCAAACATGATTGATGTGAAGAACATCGGTTTCAGAGGTTTACACATACCTTCCTCATCTCACACATGTGCAGTATTGTTGGACTACAAACGGTCATTTAAAAAAACAATTATTAAACACAATATTTCATTTTATTGAAATGTGTATTCGTTTGTATAATTATTGTAATTACTATCAGTCCCTGGAACCGCGCTAACACTTTGTGTTTGTCCAGACTGTGCTGAAATATTCAAAGCCGGGAACTCAAGCAGTGGTTTCTACTCAGTCCACCCTGAGCAAAGCCCAGCCCCTGTCCTAGTATATTGCGACATGTCAGACGGTGGAGGATGGACTGTAATCCAGAGACGCATGGACGGCAGTGTTTCCTTCGACAGGTACAACAAGTGCTGGCCACACACAATGTTGAGCACACAAACAAGCAAACCACTACACGCAGTTCATATTATATTTACATGGCAAAGTGCAATATAAGGATACGTTTGCTTTTTTGATTGGTGACCAAACTGTGAGTCACCCTGTAGTGTAGAGCGTTTTGGGTGTCCAGTACAGCTATATCAAATCTAATCTGATATAACCATCATTATAATTTTTATCAAATGCAATCTATTGTTAGAAATAAACCTGTGTGATTCTCTAATCCCTACCTTACATTTTTGAGCTAGGGGTTGGAGTGACTATAAGAAGGGCTTTGGAAAGCGGGAGGGTGATATTGGAGAATTTTGGCTGGGCAATGACAACCTGCATTACCTTACTAATCAAGGTAAGGTTTTTGCTTAGCCCTGCAATTCACCTCAAAATACACACTAGAACACTGAACCATTAGATTGATGAATGGACCCTAGTGTTCCAGAGAGGTATTGTAGGTGTTTGGCTCTGATAAGGGTTTATAAGGTGTTTCTGGTATCTGTGTCCCACAGGTGAGTACAACTTGAGGATCAACATGGAAGACTTTGAGGGGCATCAACGCTTTGCAGAGTACCAGAACGTCAAAGTAGCCAACGAACAGGTAATGCAAAGGTTTTAGTAGATAATATCTAGCGTACAGGTATGTCATCAAGAAAATACACAAAATGGTATGTGAAATGTTTCACTTTTCTGTAGAACATCATTGTCATGGAACACTTACCATTTTCATTCCATAAGATGTTGTAATTATACTCAATGAAAGGTATTCTCATTCTAATTTCACAGAAGCACTATCAACTGAGTTTTGGAGCATATTCGGGAACAGCGGGCGACGCTCTTGCAGGAAGCTACGAGCCAGGTGCCTCCGTGTGGGCCAGCCATCAAGGCATGAAGTTTAGTACTTCTGACAGGGATAATGATCGCTACTCTGGAAACTGTGCCGAGGAGGACAAGGGAGGCTGGTGGTTCAACAAGTGAGTCACTATACTCCTTTTGTTTGTTGATGAATTTCCGTTAATTAGTTCCACGTTTGAAAGCACCATTCAGCAGTGTGTTTTATTACAAGATCACGTCACGATACCAGTTGGGTATTTATACCCGCTAATCCAATCTGTGTCCGCATATTTGATCACCTATTATATAAACAACCATGAATGGTACAATGTTGTTGCGTGTCCATCAGGTGTCATTGTGCCCATCTGAATGGTTTGCACCACCACGGCCACTACAGTGCAGAGACAGATGATGGCATCGTCTGGTACACGTGGCGCGGTTGGTGGTACTCCCTGAAGACTACCGTCATGAAGATACGCCCCGGCAACTTCTTGTCCAATACCGTCGCTTAACCTCAATCTTTGCACAGTGTAATCATTTATCCGGATTCTTCAACATATTTAGATGATTTCTATTGCCATTCTATGAGGTTGATACTAACCCTTCTAGTTTTTGAAAGTCACTGTAGTTTCGTTGACTGTGTCAGTAGCAACAATAGGGTCAAGGCTTCATATTTACAAAAACAATGATTTTAGTTTGGGGATATTTCTTTTTTAATTGATTTCAACTTTAGCTCAAACATACATAAATGTACATCCAAATAAGTTTTTAAATATGGTCGGTGAAGGACCTGTGATATAGAAAATGCCATCATATATTGTTTTTATAGCAATGCATTTTCTTTACGGGACAACCTTTGCAACCAGAATACGGACTTTCCATCAAAATCTCATCAGAATATCCAACATTCTGAGAGTTTTGTTTTTTAAACATCTGGTTGGCAGTTCCTACTTAGCTCTTGTCGTCTCATTACTCAGAGCCTAAACACAAAATACAAACATTCCATAAATGGAATATCAATTACCATCTAACTAAATCCAATTTAAGTTTAAGATTGTTAATTGCAGCAGTCTCTGCTAAATATATTAGAGAATACATTAGAAAAAAGTTCGGCCCTAAGATACTCAACTTCATCTCCAAATCTGCTTTGCTCTTGGACCGTGTAGTCTCTCTTCTACGTGCAATGTCTCCTGAATCCCACACACACAGATCCACATGCACATTCACACACACGGTAAAATTAAATTGTATGAATAGCAAGTGTAGGTAACAAGGCTACACTGTAAAAATATGAAACAATGGTGGAGTTTTGTCAACAGAGGTGTCAAACAAAATATCAAATAACAAAAAAAGGGATGTGGCCAAACTAAATGTATCATAAAAAAACTGCAGTTGTCATTACCACACGCATGGCATTATATCTCCTCAAAATTACATGAAACATTGTTCTATTGCAGTAATGATAATACTATGTAGAGGTTACAAAAAGTAGAAGCTTTTACCGTTCTGATGGTGCTGTCCACCTGAGGCCACAGACTCATCAACCGATGAGTTGTCATCTGGCTGCAGCTCGTCTGACTTCTTGTAATAGTATTCCATGTTAGGAGGACCAAATCTCTGTGCAAAAAGCAAACATTAATAACAATATATCTCTATCAAGAACTCTTAACAGAGACACATACCCACCCCACACATACAAACCTTGTCAGGCCACATAAGGCTGATAAAAAGAACAATTGGTAGCCCAACAGTGAAGACATAGACACCCCATAGCCATGGACGAGTGTTTGTGGCCAACAGGAGAGACTCCAACATCCCTGGCTATGGAACACACACAAACAAATATTGCTGTAAAATGTTCAACAATGCAAAATATAAGACTGTGATGAAGATGGTGATGAAGAAATACGAGAAGTCAAGTTCATTACCAGTGCATGCTAATTTTAGAATCAAAAACAGTTTCAAATAAAATAAAAGTATGCAATTGAAACTAAAATTGGTGTTGGATATAGTGTGTCTGTGCTATTGGTAGCCTGTTCAGGTAAGACCTCTTTTGCAGATGCTGATATCACGCCGGCTGCAAACAAGCTGAAAAACAAATGTGAGGACGCCATTCCTAGAGACAGATATGTCACAAAGGAAGCCTTTTACTAACCAATGCATGACCGCACCTGTACAATGAAATGAACACAGATCTTGCATTGTTTATCCTATAACCCACTTTTTTTTAAATAGTACATAGACTAGAATGCACAGAATCCCATGAACATGGAAAATGAAATACTCTCGTCTTACCTTGTTTGACAATGTCTTCCGAGTTCACACACACTTTTTTCCTGAAAGTCAGCGGTGTTTGTGGACTTTGGACATGAGAGTTTTTGCCATGGCAATAAGGCGCTGTGTCCCCAGGACTTACCTGAGACAAACAGGCTCTCCTAACATTTTTATTTTACATTAAAATAAAAACTTTAATACTTTTTATGTAGAAACTAAACTTTAATAATTTTTTATATAATTAACTTGACAATTCATGGCGACTTTACTAGTGCCAAGTGTAATTAAACAATGGTGCCCCCATGATTACAAACCAAATGGTTTTGGTGCCTTTTTTTGTTGGGTGTACTGGCTGCAGTGTGCAGATAATTCATCAATGGGCAGAATACATGTGTCACACTGCATACAACAGTTTTTTCAGGAAAGTGTTGATCAAGATGATAATGTAGAGATCTCAGAAACTGATTTATCAAATATGATAGAATTGGCGTTATAGTTGGATTGGTGAAAATCAGCAAAAACTAATTTGGTGTGGTTAAGTTTTTTATTTTTCAAATGCATTGACAACAACTTACAACTTACTGCAGTTAGTGTTTGGTAAACATCTGAAACATTTTTTTATACTTTTATAATAAAACCTACTTAAAAATGACAGTTGAATTTTTTTTTTACAATAAGTAAATTTTCTTCTTTTTATGTTTGATAATGCTATATATTATAATGTAATATTTATTTATATATATATATATATATTTAAATAGCATGTAGTGTTTTGTTCCATAATCAGCAGTTCCAAATGGCAATAAAGTTGACCTGCACTTCTGAAACAAAATATGAGCACTGATGTTACTGACTTGCGTGTTAAAAATAAGACAACATTTTCAGTCAGTGAAATAAAGAGACTCAGACCTGTATAGTTTTTATAGCAGCATGTCATAGTTGAATATTGATCTCGCTCTCTGCTCCATCGCCCCCAGCAATACTCTCGTTGCCGTCAGTATCTGACAGGAAGCCGCTGCCCGTGGTTACCATTGTTACTCCGTGCTCCAAGGCTGTGATTCGCTGTTTGAGCCGTTGCTGAGTGGCAGAATACTCACTCTGTAGTCGGGCCAGACGGGTCTGCAAACGGTCCAAACACGCCTCAAGCCTCTCAAGCTTTTCATCTAGCTCCTCCCCAATGGTAGCCACACCTTCTTCCTCTAAAAGCCCTTCTTTCTTGAGGATGTCCCGTCCCCTCTGCTCCAGCTGCAATCTGGCATGTGGGAACTCCTGCAGCGCCTCCATCAGGTCATGTTTGGAAAGGCAAAAAAGGTTGGAGTAACCCAGGCTGCGAATGTTGGCTGTGCGCCTGTTGCCCATCTTGCTGCCATTGATGTTTAGAATACTGATCTCTCCGAAGCAGCTTCCTGATGTCAAAACAGCCAGCTGACTGACACCATCCTCACCCACAACTGCCAAGCGGCCATCTTTAATTATGTACATCTCTTTTCCCACATCGCCCTGAGAACAATTACACCAAAAAGATAAGATTGATATAAATGTAATTAAACAGTAGTGATTGTGATATCAAAATCATGAAGCCAAATGTGTTCCGATCAGAAAGAATCACCTTGCGACAAATGTAGTCTCCTGGACTGAAGACCTGGGGCCGTAGCTTTAGAACCAACTCTACCAGCAGACCTGCCTCGCAGTCTTGGAAGATGCGCACCTTAACAAACACAAACACACCAAAATCCCGTAAAAGTGATTACAATCCAGATACAAAACCAATTAACATTAAAATTGGGCTAGAAGATAACAATACCCAGCAAATCAGAGTTATTTGTTTTTCCACTTTCAAGTGGTAAATGAGGATGATGAGGTATTACTATATCCTTTATATCATAATCCAAAATGAATACCTTAGAAAATGTTATTTATCAACATAGGGGTAGGTGTCTCTAAGGGTTCAGACCTGACTGTTCAGCCTTCTAGGGACACTCAGCGTCTCAACATAAAAATGTTAAAGGAAGCGAAATGTCTAGCTAGCAACCTTAAACAGCTTCCCTGGAGACCAGATCCAACTAAATGACCAAAAAATGGAATAGAGGCAATAGAAAATAGAAAACTAGAAGCAAAGTTACTTAAAAAATTGTTCCTCTACCTTCTTCAGTGTTTCCAAGTGGACATTAATGGCAATCTCTGCCCTCAGCTTATTTGGCAAACTCTTCAAAACTTCCTGTTCATCAATTGCTTTCTGATTGGTCCAAAGGTAGTCAAACCAGTGGATCACACGCTGTTCTAGCTCTTTGCTGACATGTCGGAAGTGCATGTAGTGTTTGAGGGCATCAACGCGGCTTTGGAAGGCTGCTCGAGTGGCATTCATGTTTGATATCATGGCTCCTACGTTGCCCACAATGGATGCGAAGATGAGAACGCCAACCTACAACCCAACGTGTTAAATGTATAAATAATAATGGTGAATCTTTACAAATTGTCCACTTTCCAGAACAAAAGCGCTTTGTGTAGCCTTCGCAAAACTATAGTATCATATGTAATTGTATCTAATATACTGTCACGTTATAATATACTCACCAGAAAGTCAAAAACTAGAAAGAGATATTCCTCATCTCGAACAGGCGGTGGTGTCTCTCCAATGGTTGTGAGGGTGAGCGTGGACCAGTAGAGACAGTAGACATAGCCTCGTGTCAGAGAGTTGAACTCGGGCTGTGAGGCGTTGGGATAGACCCAGGAGTCTGAACCAAGGCCTAAGGCCTTGGAGAAGCTGTAGTACACACATGCGTTCCAGTGGATTATAACTAGAATGTACAACACCAGTTTACAGATGCGAAAGGCGTTGGGGTAGCCTGTCCGGGTCTCGGTGCGCTCGAAGCATTCAAAGAGGCGCGTGAAACGGAGCAAGCGGTTGAAACGTAGCAGAGGGGTGTGTATCCCCAGACTGAGGTAGAGAAGGTCCGTGGGCAAGATAGATGCAATGTCTAGTTTACACTGGACAGTCCTCAAATAGGTCTCCCTTAACTTAGACACATCCTTCACCAATAGACCTTGCTCCAAGAACCCTTATAGACAGAAACAATCAGAAAGTAACTGGCACAGTATGACAAAAGTACGAGCCTTGTCCTCATACGATAGCACTTTACTCATCCAACCTTAGAGAGAAAATCTGTTTGGTGTACAGCAAAAAAAAAAGTGTTTCTAAAATAGTTCAAATCTGAAAAACATACTCCAGTAGTATTTATATGTACTATAATAATACAGTAATACTCTATGGCATTATTTGACACATTATTTGAGAAATAGCTAATCTCTTCGATTATAAGGCTTAGAGGGCTTTTCAAATTCCAATCTAAGGTTGTTTTTTAGTATTTTTTTTATATTCTTTAATTGGTATTAACATCTATTCCAAACATATGCATTAAATTATTTTTTTCTCAGGTTAGTGCTATGTGCAAGGGTCAGGGTCAGGGATCTAACCTGTTCGGAGACGGACTGCCATATCCAGGATGTAAATGCCATCACAGAGGTAGTCCAGCACCAGCCACACCACCGCACCCCTGGTCTGCAACTCATCAAAACAGGCCCTGCCTCACACACGCACCAACACATAAATATCCAGACATCCTCAATTACACTCACACAGTTCTATTTGTATTAGGTCTGTCAAGCAAATAAAAAATGTAGTCGTAATTTTATGGTCTGCGCGTCCATAGTTAATCGCTATTAATTGCAAATTAGCAACAAAAAAAATCATCTGATCTTATTGCGTCCCACATTGTCCCTGCCATAGCATAACACACGTTTGTGCGCTGTGAATGGAGCTGGCACTTCTATATGGTTTGCTGCTTTTGGAATAGCCCTAATGGGGACTAGTAGACTACGTTCCTTGACCTTTTACTCTCTAGGTTAGCTTGATCAACCATCGTTATTTCCATATCTAAAACTTAAAGACTGTAAAAGAAAACGCATTCAAAACTTGCAAACAAGTTAATATTTAACAAGACCAAACCCTTGCAGATGTTCTTTTGGTAGTAACTCAATTTAATAGACAGTACTTGCAAATAACTTTGGGCTTGTCAACGTCCCATTTGACTGGTAGTTTCTGTGGGGGTTTACAACTGTGATAACTGCATCAAAAACTGTGGCGTTAAATCAAATTTGCGCCCTTGTTTTGGTACTTTCCATAACGCAATAATTTCATTTGGATTAAACTTTTTTGTTCTTCATTGCATCCGATCAGAAATTATTTTGTTATCACTTAAATTATATTTAAATGATTATTAAATAATCCTTTACATTTCTTTTGTAAAGAATTTCATACTATATTGTCACTGTATTTTGAGAGCATATCAAACAATCCACCTCTGGCTTGACTCTGAAGCTAATCAAGATTGATCCTGGTTCTCACTTTGATGGGAGACCAGTGTAGGCTGGAAGTGCTATTAGTTGACCAGTAGGAGTCACTCAACACACTGGTCTGTGGCAGCCTAATGCCCCAATGACAGGGACACTGTCCTGTGAGTGTATCATACGGAGGGGACGGTAAAAGGGTGTCCTGACTCTGTGGTCTCTTAAGATCTGTTAACCCTAGATCTTGGCCAAGTTGCCCAACCTGGTTCTATATCAATCCTAGCAATTTAAGCATCCCTTTAGCTCCAAATTGGCTAGTTCATTCCAGCTCTCAGTAAGTCATAAACTGATGTGTTGTGAAACAGTCTGCTGCAAAATGGCGGCCATGGCATCTTCCAGGTGTGTGCTACACATTGCCAACCAAATTTGGAGTCCCTCTTTACAACTACATTTAAAAAACGTGGTTTAAGATTCAAATTAAAGTAATATTTTCTGTTGTTGGCCTTATAACGACCTATGGCTGTGTCATTATTTTGTGCAACAATTTGACACTTAAACAGCAGTTATTTAAGTATTAAGTATGGTAGTTATGGCTATACAAGGTACAGCAAAGCATGTTTTATATATTTTGACAGCAATTTCTTGTGTATATAAGGTTGATATACTGAATATATATAATAGGTTGATATACCTATTATGAGATAGTTTGTTACATATTTCTATGTTATAGTTTCACACCGTATTCTCTACATATTTACACAGTTGAGAGGTGAGAGGTAGTTTTCTTTCTGACCTGACCACCAGGAGACACCAGTTGTATAGAATGGCTATGGCGATCACAATCAACCAATGGTAGTAGGTGTCGTCCGAGGGAGACAGCACCAGCACATCGGATCTCCTCCTGAACGTGCCCACACACAAACACCAAACGTAAACATGCATGCATGCGTGCGCACGCACACACACACAGGCAAACAGTGTGTGTTTACGTGTAAGCAATCAGAAATGCAAGGGAGTGAGGGTATCCATACGTGTGTTTCGCGGGGCGGTCCACGTCCGCAGAGTCGTGGTGTGTGTGGCTGATGCGGCTGGGAGGGACTTGGATCTCTGGTCCTCTAAAGCGCTCGAGGAAAGAGTCGGGCCGTTCTTCGTCCTCCACTAAACTCTTATGGGCCCATTCTCTGAGGGTCACCACCATGCTAACCAGCCTTCACACAACACACCAAGGAGTGCAGTTATCATTCTACTGTGGGTCTGTCACAGTACAGTGGAGGAGTGCCACAGCACCTGTACGGTACGACTCCTGTATGATTCTATACTGTGGGCCTGGTACGGTACATGAGGACTGTTTTGGCAAACTCTAATGACATGAATTAGGAATTCTCTGTCTTGTGTTTCAGGTGAACCCACAGTACCCAACATAAGGCCGAAAGAATGGCTTCAAATATGAATGCTAACCTGCAAAATGGATGATTATCCTTCCTAACTTTCTTATTGAAAAAAAATGGGAAAACAAACCTAATGCAAACCTTCATGACAATATCAGCTGCAGTTTAGGGCACTGATGTAAACAAAACTTAAACAATATCAGCAAAACCGATTTAATCGCATCAAGCATTTTAGAGACCATATCGGTCAGCTTGTGTTCACATTGGTAGAAGCACATTCGTTTACAACAATTCCAAAAAATCCTTTTTTGAAGATAGCACCTTGATAGAGCTCCTCGTCCACGGAAAGAATTTTGGGAGTTAATGCCTCTCCTGTCATTGGCGGCCATTGTTTGTAGTTCCGAAGAGGTGTCATCACACATGGACAGGGCCCTACATAACACTCACATTATTCAGTATTTCTTTAATGGGAGAGTTAATTGAATAGAAACCGATCCATCCAATAGTATTGTACAAAGCCTACTCTATTTACAGGTAGTAAGTCATTCAGACAATTCAGCCACTCAGGAGTTTCCTACCGGCTCATAATACTGTCTGCTCTCTCACTCTCCTCTTCTGTCCAGGTCTTCACTGACAATCTGTGAGATGTCAGCTCACCACTTTCCCCCAGTACTTGTCCAGTCATTCTAAACAGAAAGAGAACAGCGGTTATTGAAAGTAAAAAGAGCAATATGGCGTTATTTGCTGAATTTACTATGCAGCAATGATTACACTGAAATAGAAAACTAAAATTAAGTCAGCATTGCGTCAACTGGTATTCTAAACAATAAGAGTTATAGCAGTGCATTGCACGTGATAGTAATTTTGGTAATCAAGGCAAAGTATTACAGTGGTATAGCGTAAGAAGGTGATGAGAGAAATGGTAACCAACCTGTTGTATTTGTCTTTTGTTTCTTCCTTTTTACCAAAGTTGGTCCCCTTTCTTTAAAAGCCTTACTCTATGCTCTGTTCGGTTTTCTTCAGCTTGTTACTGGTGAATGTGATTTGTCACATGATAATGTACGATGAAGGGAGGAAAGATAGTTGGGCGGCAGATGTGAGCGAGTAGAGATGAGTAGAGGAAATGAAGGAATAATTAATTAGGCACTTGCTCTGGTCTCACTACACACACATCATGTTTGTTTGAGACTCTAAAGCGCCTGTCTTTTATACCAGCAGCCTCATCTTTATTCAGGAAGCTTGTTTGAAGTGCCTTTTATCTGGTGTGTGTGTGTGTGGGGGTAAAGGATCGTGAAGTGTTTTTGTACTGTAAGGCTCTGATTACTGAAAGGATGTGCAGTACAATTGTATGCACCCAAAAATTAAACACACAACACAGTAAAAGAGACATGAAATATGCTCAGAACAGTTGTATTGAGAAACATCATTTTACCATGTACGTTGAACACAAAAAGTGGTATAATAGATCACAGGACTAGGCTTGTCCAGTTTGTATCTGAGATGATTAATTGCTGAATTAAGGCTCTATTGCGTCCAGTTCCTGCTCTACCTAGTGCTCTCTTTTCCCTCTTTCCTCCCCACGAATTCTTTCCTCATTCCATCTCTTTTTCTAGTGTAGATTCCACAGTGAAATGGTCCCGGTCTGCCCAAGCAGACCATATTACGTTGCATGTTCACAATCAAAGAGAATTGAATCACATATCTGTATAGCAGTTGGTCCCCTTCTAAAATGCTCTCTTTGAATTATGAGAAAGAATTTCCTTACAATTAATAAAGGCAGACCTGCCGATCTTGCTAAAACACTTCTTGGAGGCTAGCAATGTATTTAATATTCAAGTACAAGGGGTTTATACAGCATATCACAACGTTTAAATATGGCTTGGTCCATTTATTTGCAGGCATATCTACTGGACATTGTAAAAATGTAATTAATCAGGAAATATTGCAATTAAAAGAACTTGACAAGACATTCTGAAAGGGCTTGTGGAATGTGTCTTTTGTGTAGATGATTCTGTTTTGGTGTTAATTACGCCATTGCTTTGCATTTGGAAATGTATTGTATGTAAACTAAAGGTTTTTGAGCTCCTATTCTTTTTAAATTAGCAGCAATAAATGCTGTCAATTTTACTACACATTCAGGAGACTCAATGTTCTAAGAAACTGTTCCCCACTGCTTTGATGAATGGACTTTTGCTGTAACATTTCATAAATCTTTTCAAAATGATTGCCACACATGATCCATTATGTCCATCACAAATGTGTGATCATTTCTATTCATGGTATTAATATTTAATTCATCTTCCAGTTTTTCCAGAGGTACACATATGAAAGGTATGTGTGTGTGTGTGTGTGTGTGTGTGTGTGTGTGTGTGTATGTGTGTGTGTGTGTGTGTGCGTCTGTGCCTGTGTCTGTGCGTGTGTGAGTTGCAGTGTGTTTGACTAGGCCCTCTTCATGCCCCGGCCCATCAGACAGGCGAAGACGGTCATCACCATCTTGGGATTGACCTCTACGAGGTCCTCAGGCAGAGCATACACACGAGTCCCAATCTTCCTTGCCATTGATATGGCATACCTGAGTGTAAATAGGACAGTTGAAGACACAATTGAGGTTTGAACTGCCAGAATGATTACATGTGATTTACAATACAACTGTATCCCAACTTCTTGTTCCAGTTTGTACTAACTTGGCGTTGTTCAGTTTGTCTTCATCTGATAAATTTCCTGTCTGGACAAGGTCATGGTTCACACAATCTGGCTGGATGGCGTCAATCAAATCCAATACAGGGAGACTGCTGCCAATTGCTTTGTCCTTGAACCAAACACACACAGTGCATATGTATCCCGCAAATTCCCATAGTAGGCATGTACATGTTGTAATATGATATGCACAATCCCATAAGACCAAATGACTGACCCCACTTACCTTAAAGCTACTTATGGAGGTGGTCTTGCCAGCATTGGCCAAGGTTTTGTTGACCCAGTTGATGATGAGCTCATCTCCCGCTGCCTCACCGTGTCCCAGGTCCTCCAGGACATTTAGCGTGTACCTGAGGAAAAACAGTCATTATACGTCCGATTTGACATCGAGTGTGGAAACTAAATGCCTCTGTGGGTTAGGGAGTTGGGTCGTACCTCCTCATTAACTGCCAGACCAGGGCCAGGGTTAGGGTTGGATTGCCCTCATTGAGGTCCTGGCCACCGATGCCCACCAGAGAAAAGCCTGCTTTCTTTTTGCCCAGCTCCACTGCATAGTTGCAGTTTTCTAGCTACACACATATCCAGGCACAGTTTTACAAAACAAACTGAAGAAACAAATACAAAGGTATAATGGTGAAGCGAAAGAGTTACTGTGTGTGTGTGTGTGTGTGTGTGTGTGTGTGTGTGTGTGTGTGTGTGTGTGTGTGTGTGTGTGTGTGTGTGTGTGTGTGTGTGTGTGTGTGTG
>JAVQJS010047279.1:0-15000 GCA_036024795.1 Galaxias rostratus | reverse complement strand
GCTTGTGGAAACAAAGCCGCGGTCTCTCCACTCCCTGTCTCTCTACCCTGTCTCTCTTCCCTGTCTCTCCTCCCTGTCTCTCCTCCCTGTCTCTCCACTCCCTGTCTCTCCCTTCCCTGTCTCTCCTCCTTGTCTCTCCTCCCTGTGTCCAGTCCCTGTCTCTCCTCCTTGTCTCTACTCCCTGTCTCTCCTCCCTGTCTTTCCACTCCCTGTCTCTCCTCCCCTGTCTCTCCTGCCTGTGTCCAGTCCCTGTCTCTCCTCCCTGTTTCTCCTTCCTGTCCCGCGCTCTTCCCCCTGTCACTCTCTCTGAGCCTCAGTAGTCCTCTAAGACCCTCGGGGAAGAGCCGTCAGGTGATTGGTGGGGCCCTATAAGGACGGTGCTTCCTGATTGGCTGGCATGTTGATGTGACTGGCCTCTATGACTCAGGGTAACATCTGGCTCGAAGGAAAAGGCGTGTTTGTGTTTCTCTCACCCACTGAAAACTTTCTGCAACTGACTCACCCGCCAACGGAAACACGACGACCACGAAAGTCAAATGTAACATTCCTTTACGACAAGCAGTTCTCATTCAATCCCTTCTGACACCTACGGTGGCTGTTCAAAGCCGGGCACCACGGCAACCAGACAGCTGAGTGATCTGTCCGTCCGCCCGCCCGACCGCCTGCCTGCACTTATCCGACTCATTCTGCCTGTCTATCTGCCTGTCTGTCTGCCTGTCCGTCCTTATATGACTCGCTCTGTCTACCTGCCTGCCCGTCTGTCCTTATCCGACTTACTCTGTCTGTCTGTCTGTCTGTCTCTCCTTATCTGACTCACTCTGTCTGCCTGTCTGCCTGTCTGCCTGTCTGCCTGCCTGCCTGCCTGCCTGCCTGCCTGCCTGTCTGTCCTTATCTGACTCACTCACTCTGTCTGTCTGTCTGTCTGTCTGTCTGTCTGTCTGTCTGTCTGTCTGTCTGTCTGTCTGTCTGTCTGTCTGTCCTTATCTGACTCACTCTGCCTGCCTGCCTGCCTGCCTGCCTGCCTGCCTGCCTGCCTGCCTGCCTGCCTGCCTTCCCGTCTTTCTCTATTTAAAAGTCTGTAAAGGATTTGCTGGCGTCCCTGGTTACACCCTGAGCGCTACGCTATCATCACATGAACGAATCAATCCAAACTCGGACACAGCACACAAAAGACCTGGGCCCATTGCAGCTCATGGTGTTGCCATAGAGACACTGCAGTCGTCGCGCTATTTATTCAGTGTCGTGTGCTTGACAACGGTAAGTGTTGCCGGTCACCCTAACAGGAAAATAACGGGTGATAACCAAAAACAAAAGCAGACAAAGCAGCAAAGAGGTGGAGGGCGGGGGAGGGGGCGGGGGGCAGCTTTAAGGGCACCCGGGATCTTCAACTGCGGTATGGAGGTTGGAATCAACGCACTTCCTCGTCCTACGAGTTATTCACCAATCATGAGTGGGACGAGAAACTGGAACCGCTGATTATCGGTAACGGTTGGTAATTTGTTTGAATTTGTTCTTGTGATCTAGAGTTACACCCTTGGTGGTCTTTAAATGTTAAGAAAAAAAATTGTTTAAGTTAGTTTAAGTTTAAAACCACCACAGCGGGCTATAGGCCAGAGACAGTCAGAGGATGGGGGGCCTTACCATCAACATTGCTGCCGTTCACAAACGACCCCATCTCTGCCAATCCCGCTTCCCAATGAATGTGCGTGCCGCGTGCTCACGGTAATAATGAAGCCGCCGGCTCCCATGGTGGTCTTACCGAGTGCTCGCAGCTCCTGCTCCTGTGCGGCCATCCCTTTGCCTTGTGTCTTATCCCTACTGGGACCTCCCACGCCGCCTCCGTCACCTCCTCCTCCTCCTCCTCCGCCGCCGCGGCCCAGGCACGGGTTCTCCGCCTGGGTGGGCAGCAGGTGGGCCGGGGCCCGCCCTGGGTGGAGCATGGACACCCCGCCGGGGGCCCCGCCCGGAGGGTAGGAGCCGGGGTACATGGCTCCGGGCCCTGGGCTGCCCAGCTTGGGGTCGCCGCTCTTCCCGTGCGCCTGGGGGTCCTGGAGCAGGTGCTTGGGGCCCCGGGACTTGGCTTGCTCCTTGGCCCCGCTGGGGTCCATGCCGGACGGGTAGCCCTCGGACTGGGGCCTCTGGAGGTGGCTGTAGCCTGGGTAACGGTTCGGGCCCGGGGGCATGGACCTGGGATGGGACGAGGAGAAGGGAAGACGACCGAGAGTTAAACTAAAAGATTAAAATCAGTGTCTCTTGTCTGTCTGGGACCATGTCGGAGTGTGTGTGTGTGTGTGTGTGTGTGTGTGTGTGTGTGTGTGTGTGTGTGTTCGTGTGTGTGTGTGTGTGCGTGACTAGCAAAATCCTTCCAGAATGTGTGTGCTTGACTTGCAGAGTCATTTCAGTGTGTGTGCGCTTGACCTGCCGTGTCATTTCAGTGTGTGTGTGCTTGACTTGCACAGTAATTTCCGAGTGTGTGTGCTTGACTTGCAGAGTCGTGTCAGAGTGAGGGTGTGCTTGACTTGCAGAGTCATATCAGAGTGTTTTTGTGGCAGTGCGTCTGTCTGTCTGTCTGTCTGTCTGTCTGTCTGTCTGTCTGTCTGTCTGTCTGTCTGTCTGTCTGTCTGTCTGTCTGTCTGTCAGTCAGTCAGTCAGTCAACACTGTCAGACTGGCTAAGTTCGGAGCCCCGGCCAGGGCCTATGAGGATCCGCCTCACAGCAGGACCCCAGAGGGCTAGGCCGGCCAGTCTGACTGTCTCCCTCTTCCTCCTCCCCCTCCTCCTCCTCCTCCCGTGGAAGGAGCTAAAGCGGGACGCCACTGTAATGGACTTCTTTTAATAGGGACAGGAGGCAGGAGAAAGGTGATACCGCCTGGCATGCATCCAGGAATAGAGAGCCAAGGAGTGGTTCTTCTGCAGAGGGGAAGCCATTCATCACTGACCTGTGTCTGCCTGGTCTGGAGTCAGCCCTAATGAGGAGAGAGCAGTAGCCAGACTACACAAAGACCATGTCCGCCTGGCCTGGATTCTGCTCTACTGAGGAAAGAGCAGGAGCCAGATTTAATCAAGCTCATCTCCGTCTGGGCTGGAGTCAACCCTAATGAGGAAAGAGCAGGAGCCAGACGGCACCAAGACCATGTCGGCCTGGTCTGGATTCAGCCCTACTGAGGAAAGAGCAGGAGGCAGATTTCATCAAGACCATGTCCGCCTGGTCTGGATTCAGTCCTACTGAGGAAAGAGCAGGAGCCAGATTTCATCAAGACCATGTACGCCAGGTCTGGAGTCAACCCTAATGAGGAGATGACAGGAGCCAAACGGCACCAAGACCATGTCCGCCTGGTCTGCAATCAGCTCTAATGAGGAGATAACAGGAGCCAGACGGCAACAAGACCATGTCCGCCTGGTCTGGAGTCAGCCCTTCTGAGGAAAGAGCAGGAGCCAGATTTCATCAAGACCATGTCCGCCTGGTCTGCAATCAGTTCTAATGAGGAGATGCCAGAATCCTAATAGCACCAGGACCGGCCGCTCACCATGTTAGGAACCCCAGCCTGCACTGGACCTGGAAGCCAGCCACTTGGTCCAGTTAGAGCCCACGGTATGCGGGGTTGGTCCCCACTGCGTACACGTCAAGCCTCACACATAAGTTTGAGAACGCTCGTTCTTCTTTGAGAACACCAGGTCTTCTTGGCAGTGAACTGATTCGGGCTGCTTTTGGCAACCCCACTTGCGCGGATTCATCTTGCCCGGAGGAGTTGGGGGTGAAGCGGTTCTTCTCAGCTGGTCTTACTTGAATCTGTGGTTTTAGGTCTTTCTCAAACCCTGTCTTCCCTTTGCTTTGGATTAGACAGGGATATAAGGGACTGTTACAGACGCCAGCATTTCAAACAAACAAACACACACACACACAATAAACATGGCTGTGTGTTTTTGCAGTGGTTTGTTGTAGCAATCTGCTCCATGAATAATTAGTCTCTGCCAGAGAGATGGGATCTCTACAGGCATCACTTGGCTGGTTGTTGTTGAGCTGGTGGTCCACCTCATCTCAGCACAGAACCGTGGAGCAGGTAACCAGTCACACTCCAACATGCACATCATACACTCTCCACAGCTGTCGCCCTCTCCCCTCTTTCCCTTCCCGTCTCTCTACCCCTCTGCTGTTCTGGCTCGTGGCCATAATGCTTTTGACTTCAGGTCAAGACGGCAGCTGTGCCTCTGACACTTCCTACTGATCGCTAATGAGGGTTGGAGCGCACACACACACACTCACACACACACACACACACACACACACACACACGTGTGCAGGCAGGTAGTAAAGGAGGCTTCAGAGATATCCCAGGTCATTTGGAGATGGGATATAACATTGATCAGGTTATAAATATGTCTTCTGTCTCTCTAAGGCCTCTGGTTTTTAGAAGTGGCCACTGCAATCAATAGGAGGGGAGGAAATGAAGCAGAGACGCCACTTCCTGTGTGTGTGTGTGTGTGTGTGTGTGTGTGTGTGTGTGTGTGTGTGTGTGTGTGTGTGTGTGCGTGCGTGTGTTTCCTCTTACTGTAAGTCCCTCTTGGGAAGAGGAATGCATACGATTTACCATCAGCAGGAAGATGGATGCTTCATCGTAAACATCCGCTTTGAGTGAATGAGAGTGTGAGAGAGAGAGAGGGAGAAGGAGAGGCACCAAATCCATCTCTTTTTGAAAAGAGGTGGGTTAATGAAACCACAGCTGTGTTCGTCCGTACCGCAGTCCTGCTCATGTTTTTTCAGCGCGTATTACAGTAGGCCATAGGAATGACCAAAAACACTTAGCTAAAAAGTGTTTGTAGGGTAAAACGTTTCCTGAGCTGTAGTATTACAATAAAAAGCTACAAATTGCTGAATTGAGGTAGAGATCAAAAGTGCACTTAAACGTATATTGAAATATGACCGGTTCTGGAGATCTTTTAACACCCTTTGAATATTGAAGTATAGGCCCGGTTGGGAGAGTGTAAGATGCTCCACTGTTTAGCCGGGGCTGGGGGGGTCTGGTCTGTGCTCCTCCTGTCAGACAGTCCACTAGACTCCTGTTCCACTGTGGAGGTGCTCCTCTGTTTAGTCAGGGTGGGGGGCAGTGAGCCACATGTCAGACAGCCCACTGGACTCCTGTTCCACTGTGGAGGTGCTCCTCTGTTTCGTCAGGGTGGGGGGCAGTGAGCCACATGTCAGACAGCCCACTGGACTCTGATGGACCCGAGGCTCTCACTGATCCAGTGTCAGCTGTGACCAGGCAGCTAGTGGGATTTTGCATGGACCACACAGAAACACTGTGTTACGCCGGGCCCTCTGAAGACTGGACGTTAGAGATTTATATCATATCCCTTTTAGGTAGATATTATATAAAAAATATTTTTGGGCAATTGGTTGACCGAATTTTTTTTATATTATATATGTTTTCTGTTCTCCGCTACTGCACACTTGTAATTTGGCTTTCTGGTCTGGCCTTTGCAAAACAAACATGGTCCAGTTTCTGAACATTTCTGATTCAGATTTTCTTTGATCTCTGTGCGGAGAGTTGACGGTATAAAGCACGTTTTGGTATCAGTCATCCGGCGCACCAGCATAGAGCGCTCTCGTGCCTTCAGATGGCTCACTGCCTGCCAGTTTAAATGAATTGATATGAGGACGCAGGGAAAATACATATCTATATATATGTAATGTATACAATGCATTGCTGTTGTGCTTTTACTTTCTACCAGTTACATTTTTCAATAGCATTGGTTTACACGCTATAGACAGTTTTTAGTAAAAATTGCTAATGAATAAGATTTAAACTTATTAAAAAAACAGAAATTAACCTAGTTAATTAACTCAGTTATACTTGTAAATACTGGACATTGCGTTAGAAAGTGTGTGTGTGTGTGTGTGTGTGTGTGTGTGCGTGCGTGCGTGCGTGCGTGCGAGCGAGCGACACCAGAGCCACCGTGCTGCCAGTACATCACCAGTAGTACTTGAAAATGAGTTGAGGTAAGAAAATAGTTGCATATCTCTGTGTGTGGTGTAAACTTTCAGACACTTTTGGCGTGCGCGCACACGCAAAAGCAAGCCGCAAAAACCTGTTTGTTCTCACCACGCCACAGCCTCCTTCCCTTCTGTGAAGCGATGACTGTATCCCATGGATCTGCTGCAGGAGGGCGAGGACAGAACAATGACTTGAGGCAGTGTTCATCAATGCCGATGACCAAGGGGAAACTGTCTTTAGCACTGCAACCAGGAAGTCGGGTTAATTACTGCCAGAAGGGCAGGAAGTGAGGTGGTTGAAGACCAGCGGGGCAGGAAGTGTCTTAAAGACAGAGCAGCCTCAGCTAGCAGGAGGTAGAGTGCAGTCTCCACTGAGGGGGCGGTGCGGGGGCCAACGTGTGGGCTCTGTGAAGTGTGTGTGTATGCGTGTGTGTGTTACTTGCTGAGTCATCAGCGCTATGCCTTTTCAAGTCGCCACACACACACACCGGTGGTTGGACAAGTCAGACCCTTTGCCACTGATTACATAACACCTGTCCATTAGTCAGAGGAAGCAGCACATGGCCCTAACCCCTGCTGCAGGCGCACACACACACACACACACACACGCACACACACACTTCGCACATGCTGTTTGACACCCCGTCAATGAGCCACCTGCTTATTGCCGTCTAAAGCCCTCATAGAACAAGCAGAGGGAATAATCAATGCCCCCACCCCCCTGACTCACAGCCCACCACAGAGGCAGTGTAATGATCCTGTCATTATTGTTGGACTGGTTCTGTCATTATACACTAATGTGTGGGGGGGCAAGAGCCATCTTTATCCACTAATTCATGGGGGGCTAGGCTGTCATTATATACTAATGTGTGGGACCTTTTCTGTGATTATCCACAAGTGTGTTGGGGGCAAGGCTGTCATTATCCACTAATATGTGGGCTTGTTCTGTCATTATCTACAAGTGTTTGTGTGTGTGTGTGTGTGTGTGGGAGAGGGGGCTATTCTGTCATTATCCACTACTGTGTGGGGCCTTATTCTGACATTATCCACTAATGTGTGGGGACCTGGTGCTGTCATTGTCCACTAATGTGTGGGGCTTATTCTCTCATTATCCACTAATGTGTGGGGGGCTAGAGCTGTCCTTATCCTCTAATTTATCATTATCCACAAATGTAGGAGACAGTTCTTTTTTTATGTCTGCTAATGACTAGTTGTTGGAGTTGTTTCATGCCGTTGCCTAGGCCCGATTCAGTCCTTGCCCACGCTGACATTTCAAGGCCTCTGGCTGTCAGGTTTGCACGATGCACACCCATCCAGAAACCTCCAGGGCTAACATGCCGGCCAGGCCGGCGACTGAGAGAGCTTCGGCTGTCAAACTGAGAGACGGGGTATGACCTAGAATTCTGTTTCAAGCGGGAGAGTCTGACCACAGGCCTGCGTTGTGTTGCGTGTCTGGGATGCATGCACGTCGTGTCTACAGGTGCTGAATCACGACGGCCGTCGCGTGTGCATGTTGTGTCTACAGGTGCTGAATCACAACAGTAGCCGCGCGTGTGCATGTTGTGTCTACAGGTGCTGAATCACAACAGTAGCCGTGCGTGTGCATGTCGTGTCTACAGGTGCTGAATCACAACAGTAGCCGCGCGTGTTACGTGTGGCATCTTAAGGTGCTGAATCACAACAGCAGCCGTGTCTCCGACACAGAGAGGGGAGGAGAGTCTCCGTGTGTTTACACGGCCAAGCCGCTGGTATCGTTCCTGCTCCTGCTCTATTGATTTGGGCAGCGGTGAGATGATACAGTGCTTTGGAAACGTGTTTCTCTCGCGCTCTCTCTCTCTCTCTCTCTCTCTCTCTCTCTCTCTCTCAGTTTTCGTTCCACGTTCCATCATCTCATCCCCTCCTTGTTTAAAGGGGGGGAGGGTTGTTGTCGAGGAAGCGGGTGGCTGGGTGGGCTGCTGCCCTGTGTCTGCATGTTCACAGATACAGTATTAATGCTCTGTCGAGGGTCTCGACAGCGCCTGAAAGGTTCATGTCGGGTTTCTTTAGTGAGCCACACTCCCTTTACCCTGGCGGTGTCTCTCCTGTCTCTTTCTGGAGATCTGCAGTGTCTCTCTGTCTCTTCACAGAAATATGTGGTGTCTCTGTCTCTTCCCAGGGATGTGCACTGTCTCTATGTCTCTTCCCGGAGACCTGCAGTGTCTCGATCTCTCCTCCCAGAAATCTGCAGTGTCTCTGCCTCTTCCTGAAGATCTGAAATCTTTATGTCTCTCTTCCCAGAGATCTGCAGTGCCTCTATGTCTCTTCCCAGAGATGTGCAGTGTCTCCATCTCTCCTCCCAGAGATGTGCAGTGTCTCCATCTCTCCTCCCAGAGATGTGCAGTGCCTCCATCTCTCCTCCCAGAGATGTGCAGTGCCTCCATGTCTCTTGCCAGAGATGTGCAGTGTCTTTATGTCTCTTGCCAGAGATCTGCAGCGTCTCTCTTCCAGCAGCTCTCAGAGGGGTTGTCTGCTCGGGCTGGCGGTGTGAGGTTGGCCCCGTTCCAGGGGGCCTCCTGTGGGGAGCCTGGGGAGACCTGGGGACAGGCTGGGCTTCAATGGCCGTCCCATGATAAGAGCCTCTCACGAACCCCAGAGGAGACTGGGCCTCTACAGCGTGGCTCTGCCTGAGGCCTAGGGGCCCCGCAGGAAGGGACGACATGAGGCCCCCCTCCCTCCCTCCGTCACGCCGTCAAGTGGGACTGTCACCCCCACTCCCCCCCCCCCGCCCCTCCCGTGCCTCCCTTTCCGTCTCCCACTCGGACCGACCCGGTATCACACGCTCCCCATTCAGAGTCCGTTCCAAGATGGCTCCCCCTCGCCTCTGTCCCCGTTTCACCCTCCGCCTCAGCTCGTCAGTAGTGCTGCCAAGACTGTGAAAGTGGCAAGACGCTCCGCTTCAAAAGTCGATGGAGGACATTAGCTATTCGCTTGGTTTATCCCTTGGTTTGACTCTCGGGGTTTGGAATCGGAGCCATTGCAGTGAGGGCTTGTTGGTTGGACTACCTCTTGTTGCCGGATGATGTATGGCGCTGACTAACTCCGCGCTGTGTTTGGTTCGCTCTCACCTTCTCGTAATACAATGCCGAGAATCGTGCTGGCTCGGTTTGGGTGGCATGACAGCTCATAGCGCAAATGATGATTCACACCATGTGACACGTGCGTGCGTGACACACACGCACACACACACACACACGCACACAGACACACCCATCCATCTGTACTGCTGAGGAACATAGAGGTCGAATAAGGATCATCTTCTTTCCTTGCATCACGCGACCACAACACACTCCCACCCACGATCGATTCAGTAGCAGCCCCTGGATTTTGATGTGTGTTGTAACGTGATGTGTGTAGTAACTACCGTGCACCACAGCCACACTTTCTAGTAGGCAGAGAAAAACACGGCTGAGATTTAAGCTCCGCACCTGAGAGTGCGTGCGTGCGTGCGTGCGTGATGTACATCGGAAGTAGGGCATACCGGACTCTCACTGGACCGCAGACAGACAGTAGCAGCTAAATTTACCTTTCCTTTGACTACCCGTGTGCTCCGTGGAGAGCTCCCCTTGTTTCCTCTCGGAGGAGGTGCCGTGACGCACAGCTCCTCTAGAGCAGGAGCAGGGAACTCCCCATGGCCACCTCACCTACTTTCCACTGTTGTCTTTCCCCTTCCTAGTTGGCCGGCTACTGTGCTGTGCAGGCCTGGCTGCTGTTCTTAGCCTGTTGACCTCAGTGACCTGTCCTGTGTCTGTAGTCCACTCCTGTGCTGTGGCGTTTGTAGTCCACTACGCCATGGTGTGCGTAGTGCACTCCTCCATGGGGTCTGTAGTCCACTCTTCCATGGGGTCTGTAGTCCACTCCTCTATGGTGTCTGTTGTCCACTCCTCCATAGTGTCTGTAGTCCACTCCTCCATGGTGTCTGTAGTCCACTCCTCCATAGTGTCTGTAGTCCACTCCTCTATGGTGTCTATAGTCCACTCCTCCACAGTGTCCGTAGTCCACTCCGTGGTGTCTGTAGTCCACTCCTCCATGGTGTCTGTTGTCCACTCCTCCACAGTGTCTGTAGTCCTCTCCCGCGTTGTGACGGGCTGTTGTCCTGTGTTCCCCGTGTGCAGGCGCGCTACAAGCAGAGTCTGGACCCCACGGTGGACGAGGTGAAGAAGCTGTGCACGTCGCTGCGACGCAACGCCAAGGAGGAGCGCGTTCTCTTCCACTACAACGGCCACGGCGTTCCCCGGCCCACCGTCAACGGAGAGATCTGGGTCTTCAACAAGGTGTGCGTCCACACACACACACATACACACACACACACACTCTGAAAAACGTCCACACGCACATAAAACACACGTCCACGCACGCATCCATGCGCATGCAAACACACACACACACACACACATCCACTCACACTCTCAAAACACACGTCCATGCGCGCATCCATGCGCGCATCCATGCGCGCGCAAACACACACACACACACACACACACACACACACACACACACACACACACACACATACGCGCGCACACACTATTGACCACCATGATCAAAGGTCCTACACTGGATAAGAAGAGCGAGAAGAGACACTGTATGGCAAGATGGTCCTTTTTTCAAATAGCTGGGGCTTCAAGAATAAAGTGCGTTCTCACATTTAGAGTTATGCTTCCGTTTCCCTGTGTTGGCCGGCAGCCCTCCACTAATCACGCAGGCTATCTCTGTCATGGGATTGTTCCTTTCTAAAATTCTTTCCCGCATAGGAAGGCTTTTACCGCGGAGTATTGATTTATGACGCTTCTAAGAAACAACAACCCAAGTCAAAGATAGCTCTTAGTGCACGAGCAGAAACCAGAATGCAGTTGCCAGGGTTGGCGGGGGCCTGATGGCTCTCCTTGTCTCCCGTGCAGAACTACACGCAGTACATCCCCCTGTCCATCTACGACCTCCAGACATGGATGGGCAGCCCCTCCATCTTTGTTTACGACTGCTCCAACGCCGGCATCATCGTCAAGTCCTTCAAGCAGTTTGCCCTGCAGAGGGAGCAGGAGCTGGAGGTGGGTACACAAACACACACACACACACACACACACGGACACGCACACACACACACGTGGCTAGCCAGCACCCCTGCAGAGTGAAGAACCCAGAACATTGCTGCTCTTTGAGTTATAAGTAATAGACTTGTACGCATTGGACACACACACACACACACACGCCCAGCCACACGTGCACAAACCCCCACAGTGGTGCTCCCACCGGGCGGGTGTGATCTGCCAATGCGGGCAGTGTGTGTGCCGAATCCAAATGGGTGACTAACACCCCCCTCCGCCCGCCATCCCACCAATGGAACGGCCAGCCAAATGAATTAATGATAGGCTCTTTGTGAGGTTTGGAGAGCCTCCATCGCCTCCTCCTCCTCTCTCCTCTCTCCGTCCTCCCCTCTCCTCTTCCGTCCTCCGCCGCCTCCCGTGCCTCCGTCCTCACACTCCATATCTCTCCCTCCTCCTCCTCCTCCTCCTGCTCGCTCCGCCCCTCCTCCCTCCCGCTCCGTGCATCCATCCTTTTATTCCACCGCATCTTTTCTCCCTCCGTGCGCGGCATCATCCGTGAATTCATAATCAGGCCGCACTGTCGCTCACCTCAATTATTCATGGGAAGACTTTTCGCAGGCTGTATATAATCTAAGGAAACGGCCGCAGAGGAGAGGAGAGGAGGCAGGGGAGGAGCTCAACGAGAGGATTTCACCGAATCAGGTGGAAAGTTTAGGCTGGATATAGAAAAGAAACGGTAGATGAACAGAGAAAAGGAAGGGAGGGGAGGATACCAGCTGCAAAGCGCTGCGGACGTTCCCGACCGGAGGTACAAGGGAGGCCTCTTTCTCCTCTCCTCCTCCAGGACTCTGAGACGGAAACAACAACATACTTTACATTTCCGATGGATGGGGAAGACGTTTTGCAGGACAAATGCGTACACGTTCAATAACAACCTAATAGTATGACTATCATATTCTGAGTAACACACAGGAATATGATTTTTTTTTTAAAAACATAAAAAATATGTTTATAATTATGCTCACTTGAGGGTTAGCTCTTGTTACCCAGGCGACAGAGCCGCTGGTGAATGGGACAGCAGGAACAGCATCCCATTTTTGAATCATCATTTTACACGGGTCTGTCTGTTGTGGTCATCATCACAACACAAGGTAGATACACAAAGCCTCCGCTAGCCAACATTTAGCTTTAGGTGTAGCTTTGCATCGCAGTCCATGTTTCACATGTAAAATGATTTGAACCGTCACATGTTTGCATGGCAATTTAACTGTCTGGTGACGTGTCGCTACAGCCTCATCCAACCCCCCCTCACCCAGTGACTAAGGCACTCAACGCTGCCCTGACTCGCTCTCTCTCTGTCCACCTGTCCCGACCCCGAAAATGAAAGCAAAAAGAAATGGTTTGGCCTCCTCAAGCCATCCAGACCCAAGTCTTCTGGAGGAGATTCATTCTACATTTAAAATGTTAACGCCTCCAGGAGTTGACAAAGAGACACACTGACCAAAATATGTTTTTTTTTTTACTATTACACCATTTTCTGTGGTTGTGTCTGTAATAGTTGATTCATATTTCTACCTTTAATCTAAAACTTCAAACCCACCCGGCGATTTATATGTTTCACCGTTTGGGTGAAACAGGGGCGTTCCGCATTGTGTATTGGCTGCCAAAATGTGCTCAAATCCCTATAAAATATTTGTCGTTAGAATCCGGTCCTTTGCTAGCTATCTGGCCCTCAGTGTTGTGATGGGAACGGGCAGTAGTCCAGAGGCTGGGCTCACCACTACATTCTGCTATGCCAGCCGACTCCATCCAGAACCTAGCCTTTCAGTCACGGGTGGCATGCACGCCTTCCCTCAGCGCGGGATTTCAGGAGGCCATACCGTCCCTCGTACCTTCGTCCTCCTCCGTCCGCTCGGAGCCGGAGAGCCCTCCTCCCCGGGCGCCATCTTCGTCGCCGGTCCCACTCTCCACCCTCGTCCGCCCCCCTCACACATCGCGTCCCCGCTCCACACGGCTCCATGCGCGCCCCCAAAACGTTTTGGGTGGCCAGGAGCTGTTGGGGAGTTCTTTGTCTTTTTCGATACTTTGGTACATCTGTGAAGACAGACAGTGAAATCCCCTGGTGCCAGCGTTATGCTGCTCATGCGGCTCGTTCTCTAGTCTGTTTTGCGATGTGACCTTTTTTTCTTTTATTTTTTTTGCTTACTTCCTGAATCAGTCCGGCTGACAGTGATTGGTTGGGGTGAGGGAAAAATGTAGGGGCTCAAACAACCGCGAGCTATGGGCTGGAACCCAAACCTTTACGGAGGCCTGTCAAGCAACACCTTCTGCCGTTCCAGTCGGCCGGTCAGGGAACCGTTCAGCCAGCCAGTGACCGGGGCGTTTGCGCTGAGTGCTCTATTATCGAGCCCACCCTCGCCTTCCTGCTAAATATCTCATAACCTCCACTTCCTCTGTCAGCAAAGATGCTCCCTGCATTAGTGCCTGGACGGAAAAGTGCACTTGTGGACCTGGAACCTCCTTTTTCAGTCTGGACATGTGAGCCTGAGCGTGTGATCTCGGCTACTGTACATCAGGGCCATGAGGTCTGCGTGCGTGCGTGCGTGCGTGCGTGCATGTATGTATGTATGTGCGTGCGTGCGCGTTGGTGTGCGTTGTGTCGGCAGGTTGCTGCTAGCATACAGTCAGTCGTTAAGCCTCTAAAACAGCCCCTCCCTTTCATTTCAATGAATAATTGATAAGTGGCGGTAGAATTTATCGGCTGCTTAAAACCCCGGCCCCTGAAATCTGGCTGCCGAGGTGTGTGTTTTCATGGTGTGAGGAAAGGAAACTGTAAGTTTTGGTCAGGTTTAGGAATTTTTGTGTGCGTGCTCGTGTGTTTGTGTCCGTGGTGTGTGTGAGAGTGTGCGTGCATGTGTGCGTGCACCTGCAGATTTCATACCCCCCCCTTCCCACTAGGATTAGCTCCATGAATTAGTGTCAGTCAGAAGGAATTTACAGCAATTAAATAGTTCCCTGGTACCCCTAATGCCTGCAGGAGAAAGGCTTCCATGGTGATTGTCATGGTAATTAGTGTGATTAAAATATGCTAATGTATTTCTTACGGTGAATGTTTCTCATAAATCTGCAATAACCTATTTACCATACAGACACAAATATTAGATGTTCCAATGTTGACTTTGTAGAATTATTACGATTGGCTTAGCAAAGCATGATGCTTTGTTGGAGGGGAAATATACACTTACCCATTTCATCAGGAGGGAGAGGAGCTGGAATGACCATTTAAGGACGCACAAATTCACTTGTTCGCACATGCTTGCGCACGCTCATGTCCATATTTAAATGTCTACTAACAAATGTAGCTGTGCGCGTGTGCGTGCACACACTCATGTCTCATAATTGCCACATCACTAGTTATGTGCCAGTTATAACTCAGTCCATGTAAATGAATCAAACTGCTTTCCTCAGGTCTGTTTTTTGTATCACTTCAAGTGCCATCGATGATTTGTCATTGTTTGGCCAAAGATTTCAAATATTTCTTCGTTTTAGCCTTAAACCCCAGGTCTTATGTTGTATTATATTGATAATTGAGGTAGCCTTTATTTACTTCATTACTGCAGCCTGTTCACGCAGTAACAGACTACCTGTGATTCTTAAAACGAGTCATCACTGAATAAAGGTCCATCACACAGTCAACCTAGTGAATGTTATAGAGCACAGACGTAAACTCTTTGTCAAATGTACATCATATGTCTAAAATAATATAATTATGGGAACAATGTAACAAATTCAATTTATCAAAAGGTAGGGGAAAAGTGGGTGTCAATTTATGCATTGAAACTTGAAGGCTACATTTTAATCTAATTAGTTCTACTGGACATAAATAAAGAAGACCCAGATAGATGGACGCTCTAGAGATAGACCCATA
>JAVQJS010047261.1:0-19230 GCA_036024795.1 Galaxias rostratus | reverse complement strand
CACCGTTCGATACGTATACGTGAAATAGCTTCCCATTAACATTTTTTAAGCGTTTTTCTATATAAATGTTAGTTGTACGTTTTACTATTTGGTTTCTCTGGCATTAGGAGACTGCAGAAAGCCAGTGGCTTGCCACAACAGGGGGCGATATTGAAGCTGGTCTATTTAGCTTGGTAACTGACCTGTCACACCATCAAGATTTTTCCCGGAAAACAGAATAGGGATAGACTGGCGGGGTAACCTTCGGGATTTCATGACAGCTCAAGAAAGAATTCCGAATATAGATTTACAGTATACCAGCCCTAGATGATCGTTTTATTAACAACACCAATATTTGAGGAGGTTAATCACTTCACTTACTCAATCTCATTTAGCCGTAAGGCATTCAGTGCAAGAGAATGTAAGGTTCGACGAAACAGAGTAGGAGGGGACTGAGGGGCTTAACTTAGGGGTTTTCAGCACATACAAAGATTCCGAACATAGTAGTTTCAGTATACCCTGAAAGAAAATTGTAATAGTAGGCGATTACTGAAGCCTAAGAGTTCTGCAATTGAAACCCAGTTGCATGAAGCCTCACGGTCAGTAGGCTACGGAATCACTGAGTATTTCCCTTAACTTCGTCTGATATCTACACACTTGGGATTAGTTTCCGTACTTCTAAGAAATGGAGGGACACGGTGAGTCGTTTTTTCGTTACGTTCAAGTGAATTCTTAAGAATTCTAGTTTTCAACTAAAGAAATTCAATCGCGAATGCTATACGGAATTGATAAAATTATCAATTAGGCCTACATTTGGTACCAATTATAATTGATACGTGAGTGCTTTGATTCTGACATGATTTTTCTTTTTTCCTATAGCAATGCTTGCCGCACCCACAACCGATTTCCTGGGCCCTAGCGCGCCTCCGGCAAGCATGTTTGACAACATGCCTGGTTATGAAGGAACAATAGCAGGAGGAGGAGGTAGATTATGGGGATTTCTGCTCCCAATGATCCTACCCTTTTACAGTTGAAAAAAAACCTTTACATGTACGAGATGTTTGTGGTTTTTATCAATGTTGCTGAAAAAATAATGAAAAATTACACTTAAAAAAAGGCCACAATAGAACCCTTACAAAAGGTTGCTGCTATTAACAGTAAAATCTAAATATTTATTTGGTATTTTTCGCTTGAAACACTGAGTCCTCTGTAGTTGCAAAGCCAATAACAGTAAAATACCAAATTCATAGTCTTGTTTTGGTTTATATTGTAGGTGGATTCTTGCCCCCTCCTTTGCCTTCCCATCCTATTCCTCAGCCTGAATCAGGGCCTGCACAACCAGACTGGAAGTAGGCCAACACATTTTTTTGATGAATTAAAAGACAATCCAGGAGGGTGTTAGGGAGAATACTGCTTTGGTAACTTAGCTAACCAATTGCAATATTTTACTACCAATTCCTTTTAGTATTCAATCTATTGCGGAAAGTACTGCTCGTGAGGCCTTTTCCAATTTTGCATCCAGTCAGTGCTGCTACAGTTCAGCACCTGCAACTGATGGCGTGATCACCAACATGGAGGCATTCAATACATACAGAGTAAGATAAAATATTGCATTTTGTACCTGTTCATTTAGCAGCTGCTTTTCGAGATGAAAATCAGGAAAACATAATGATTTTGTCTTCATCATTATGAGGCTAACTTTAACTGAAGGAGATCAATAAAAAAAAGTAGATAATACATTTTTGTATGTTTAAAGCTTTAGAGAAGGTGGGTTGTTAATCTATTTTCTGAGCACTTAATAATGATTATAAATCCTTTATATCCTTTATAAATTTAACTTAAAATTCCTCTGCTTCATATTTTTCAGTATCGCCTGGAAACGTTTGCGGAATCGCGATCAACTGAGTGGAGCCAGCAACCATACACAGGCATAGACATTTTTTATCAATGTCATAAGTTATTTTGGGTGTAATTTGACTGTGCCAATTACCTTAATTTACCATGGTCAGGCCAGCCAGTTGATGCTTATTCGCAACCACCTCCTGGACCGTGGGATATTGCAGCCAAACCACCCACTTTTTTTCAGGACGATAAACAAGTTATCAAGGTCCCCTACACCTCGTCTGTCAAGGTACTCTTGTAAACCTAATTTAAACACAAATCCACAAAATATTTGATATAGGTTTTTGTTGTCACGTCATTGTCCTGCCTGTCATTTTATTAACAGAATTGTCATTCGTGTTTGGGGATGGGAAGATCTCCCTGCGAAGATTGTACAGGTGCTGGCAATGCAAGTACAAATCCTTTTCTTTTTTTTTATTAATATACTTTTTTTACCTCTGCAACTTCTCCTAATTAAATAGTTATTGTTATCACTACCAGAAAGTCTGTTGGGTGTGCAATGGATCTGGTTTTCGCACTGATCAAGATCGATGTAATCATTGCTGCGGTAGGGGACGAGAAAAGTAAGTACTGACTAACTTTAAACATGCCCATTGAAAAGTCCTCAGTGAGATTCAAAGATTAACAATCTAAAAATGTTCACTTGTATAGTTGCACACATTGCGACGGACAAGGATCAAAGGAATGTAAAATCTGTGATGGCAAAAGACAGCTACTAGTCTTTATTAACCTCAACATTAACTGGTAAGTGTTAAACTGGTAACTAATTCATTGTATTTTCATTTGCATTGTCAGTTCTTGTTGTCGGATTACAAAAAGTGGCACTCATGAAGCCTGAATTTCATGGAATTAATTATACTTGTGTTTACATCAGTGCCTTTGCGTGCGTGCGTGCGCGTGTGTGTGTACATATTGTATAAATTGTATATACATGTGTGTACAAAACATATTACTAAATGCTTACATTAACTATGCAACCGTACCTGACTCATAAGTGCAAACATACAAACATTTTCTACAATGTATTTAATGTTGTGTGTACCTCTGCAGGACTAATAACAAGGAAGACTATCTTGTAGAACAGTCCAGTGGTTTGGAGGCGGCCAATCTCAGCCATGTGACTGGGAAACAGCTTTTCCAAGATGCTCAGTATATGGTATGCTGTGTATAAAGTAATTTTTTTCTGTCTGGAATGGCATTGCAATGTGCCTAAATAAAGCTTTTGTGTATTATTCTATTAATTGCTTTTAGATTTTTTATTACAATGTAAAGCACATTACAAATTAAATTTATTACTATTATTTTAATCTGACCATTATTTATGCCCCATCGATTGACCATACATTATTTATGTTATTGCACAGGTATATCCAGTGATGGGATTCCCAAATGTTGCATTGGTGCAAGCTGCTGAGCGCCTAGTGAGGGAACATCAGTCAAAGTACCCGCAGTCATCACGTGTTCTGCAACAGGTGCTTTTAGTAACTAAGTGTTCAAACCATTGAAGCAATTTGCCATCTCTATAACATGAATTTATTTCGTTTTTCAAGTTAAGCTAGATGATTACGTTAAGTTTTATTGTTGGCACTGTTGAATTTAATATTCTCTCCTTCTTTCTGTTCAGCGTCAAACCATCGAGTTGATTCCTGTCACGAAGGTGACCTACCAGTGGAAAGGAAACTTCCATTTTTACTTTGTTTATGGGAATGAGAATAAAGTTAGTGCTGAAAATTATCCAGCTACATGTTGCTGCACTGTTATGTAATCCTATATCACTGTCTGCGGTCCAAACCACTAAATTGAACTGCTGGTGTAACAGATTTAGCAAAGGCTTACTTAAGTGTAAACTGAACTGTAATTGAGACATTTCTTTAAGAGTTACTGAGTTAAGCGGCCCAGTGGTCTACAAGCTATTAAAATCGAGTGTTTCTTGTAAATCATAACATTGAACAATAAAAGTATGAGATTTGATCTGTGAAATTGAATTGCCTGCATTTTTACAAAGAACTGTGTACCGACAGACACCTACACAGTGACGTCATTATAGATCGACAAGCATGCTACTGTCGCTGTATGTTTACGCAGAGAACGTGTTTGCCATAATGATAATAAACCAAACCAAAGGCTAAACAAGTTATTAGGAATGGGCAATTAAGCCTTCCTTAAAAAATTGCTACATATTTCGTTGCCCTCGGGCTTGGACCGTTATACACTGAAGCAAACTTGCAAGTTCCTTAGTTTCACCGAAGGAAAGCATAGAAGAACAAGGTAATATCAAAGTGCTAGCAAATGCACTTAGCTGTAGCAACCCAACCAAATGTTGCTATTGCTAACTAGCTGGTGCGGCGCGCGCTGTTGTCGATACGCTGCCTAATAACTATCCTCGGTTTGTGCTTTACTTAGCGAATGCAAGTTGCACTCGAACGCATTGCATTGGAAGCCAACTACAATGGTCTACGTCGATACCCTTACCTATACTGACTAGTTGGCCAATGAGCTATACACTTAGCTTGGCTATCAGTGGCACTGATAGCGTTAACTTGGTAGCCTGCTTGTGATATCTACCCAATGTGCCAACTAGCTTTACAAGCCAACCTCATCAGTGGATTTACCCATTTATTGAATTGGCGACAGGCCATTTTAGAGTATATTAGGCGGAAGCAGGAAAGTAGCTAACTTCCTATTTGAAATTGGCGTTTTTAGCTTTATTTATGAACTTTCACGGTTATGATAATCACAAATTCACCTGTTGACATTTAGGTTCCCTCGGAATGCCAAATATATTATTATTAGATGCTCTAGCTTTGCACCCACAACTGCCGCAGCTGTCAATGTATGGAGGATGGCACCAGTATTGGCTAGATGTTTTTGTATTTTCTTTTTTTTTTTACAGTAAATGGGGCACTTCCTGTTAATACATTCAAGTGTATAACTAATCTTATCTATGATCGGAAACATTTTTTGTGGCTAGCCACTGTAAATCGGAAGCTTTTATTTTAAAGTTAATTGCCCGTTTCTGTCAGCCTACGCCATGGCGTCAGCATCTGCCAGTGTGGATTCCAAGGCAGAACTGACGGCTCTATTGGAGCATTGGGAGAGAGAGCAGCAAAATAGCACAAATGACCTTGTCAACATCCTTACCAAGTAAGCATGATGCATTTATCTTTTAATTTTTACTTTGAGGATAGGGCTAGACAAATTAGATTTTCTGTTTGTCGTTCTTTTTTCAGAATCTCAGAGTTAGTGGAAAGAGAGACAGAGGAATATCATAAAGCTGATCCAGATCCTTTTGATGATAGACATCCTGGTATGAACTAATGCTCTTTTGATAAATTTTAATGAACCCCTTCAAATTGTTTGTGCGTTCATGGTGCCTTACATTTCTTCTTGCCCATCAGGGAGAGCTGATCCAGAATGCGTTTTGGGACACCTACTCAAGATCCTGTTTAAGAATGATGATTTCATGAACGCGGTAAAAATTGTTGTTGCTTTGGAAGTTCTACTGACACTTAAAATGTTTCATGATATTAAATATCATCTTAAATATTGTATTGACTGCGATTTCACCCTCATTTCCTAGTTGGTGAACACCTATGTAATGACCAGCAGAGAGCTCCAGCTCAACACTTCAGCCTGTCGCCTGCTGCAGAACATCATGCCTGGACTTGAGACTGCTGTAGTCTTTCAGGAGAAGGTATCCTACACAATTACATACCAGGAGAAATAGGTGTAGGACTATTTTAATACAAATTTTAAAAAAAATTACTCCGTCTCCTTTCTGTGCATATCATAAGACAAAGATGCATGTGCCGTTAAAGAATGTAATTCATTCTCTATGTGTTTGTGTCAGGAGGGCATAGTTGAGAGGTTGTTTAAATGGGCTCAGGAGGCTGAGCAGCCTCTGCGAATCTACGCTACTGGGCTGCTGGCTGGAGCCATGGAGAACCAGGACATTGCTGCCAACTACAGGGAGGAAAACTCAGTCCTGGTAGGTCAAGGGGAAGCTGTGACCTTCTAAACCTCGATTTACTTTCAGATGGATGGATGGATACAGTGAAGAACAAACTTTGCACAAATTGTTACTAGATGAATATATAGAGTGTATTTTAGGCATGGGATGCTTTTATAAAGGCAAAGGGTGGTCACACCAAATGTTGATTTGATATAGATTTTCTTTTCACTTTGTGTTTTTTTGCGATACCTTTGTACTGTACTGTATATAGGTAGCATCAACATTTTCTTGCCACAGGTCCGCGTCAGTTAGGGTAAAAAATGTAGGGAAAGGCACAGAACTATTTTGGCTATGTAAATATATTCTAATTGTCTTCATTTTAAGTTGCATCTCACCCGTTTATATTTGTTCTCTCTATTGTTTTATTTTTTACTTCAGGTACCCCTGATGCTACAGCGGCTGCGAGAGCTTCAGGACAAGGATGCTGAGAACAAAAAGGACTTCAAGCGGCCCAGTCCAAGGAAATCCATGGGTGAGCCGATGCTCCCCTTGGATGAAGAGACTGTGGACGGCGCCTTTCGCGACAGTCCCTTCACCCCGGGCAGAAACGGAGCCGAGAGGGAAGTGAGGGGACCAGAAGAGGAGAAAGAGGGAAACCCATTCTCTCCTCTGGAGTCGGTTGGCGAGCTGTCTTTCCGCCTCAGTTCGCCTCACAAGACCAGTAGCCGTGCCAACTCCGCAGTCAAAACCATGATGAAGCCTGTGTCGGCCCCAGCTCTGCTGTCCTACCGAGAGGGCCTTGAGGGCCGGGTGGAGGGCAGCAGTTCCCTGAAGAGGAAGGCGGAGAGGGAAAATGGCAGGAAGGCCAAGCAGAAGCTCAACTTCTCCCTGCCAGAACCCGAAAGGAACTTTGCAGAACTGTCAAACAGCAGCTGGTCCGAGATGAGCCCCTGGGTGATCGGGAACAACTACCATCTTTACCCGTTAACCCCAGAGATAGAGCAGAGGCTCATCCTGCAGTACCTCACGCCTTTGGGGGAGTACCAAGAGGTGATTCATTGCTGTTAAACTGTTAAACATTTTTATATCCTAGATGTTTGTATTTAGTTAGTTATTTATATAATAGTTTCTATACAAATCTACCAGCAGATGTCAGTCTTTTCCAACTAGGATTGTAGCCGCACTCTACTTGATATTACCTGCAGCCTACTTGATAATGAATGTTGACAGCAGACAATAATAAATCAATAGCCATATTTAAACATAGGTCATGACTATGTCCAGATATTTGTTTTTGGTGCTTTATTGTGAAGCGTCTTGAAATTGGATTTATTCATGCATTCTTATCCTTTAGCTCCTGGCAGTGTTCATGCAGATGGGTGCTCGTGAGCTGCTCATGCATTATATGGATCTTAAGCAGACCAATGATGTACAGCTTACCTTCGAGGCTCTCAAGGTGCAACATCCTCGCTGCTTTCCAACCTTTGAAGCTCCAACATTGCCTCTATGTGTTTGTGCGACAAGTATTGCCCTGTCAGTAACTGTGTTTGTCTCTTCATTTCCTCTCAGTACCTGGCCTCTCTACTCCTTCATAAGAAGTTTGCTGCAGAGTTTGTTGCCCACGGAGGTGTGCAGAAACTGCTTGAGATCCCCAGACCTTCAATGGCTGCCACCGGAGTGTCTTTGTGCCTCTACTACCTGGCATACAACCAGGATGCCATGGAAAGGGTACGCACAGAGAAACACGCCTACACACAACCCTCAAGCTACAGCGCACACCTCCCAAAAATATCTTGGTTTAAAGCCTCACCTGTCATTCGAGGAGGTGGTTCGGCATCATTGTCACACCCCGATTTATATGTTGCCCTCTTGTTTTGCAGGTTTGCATGCTGCCCCCTTCCATCCTGTCAGATGTGGTGGGCTACACCCTGTGGCTGTTGGAGTGCTCCCACGCCTCGGGTTGCTGCCACGCCACCATGTTCTTCTCCATCTCCTTCTCCTTCCGAGCCGTGCTGGAGCTCTTCGACCGGCAGGACGGGCTGCGGCGTCTGGTCAACCTGGTGCGAGGTTTTTAACGGTCGTCTCTGCCTCGACTCACCTGTGGTGGGCCCTCGACGGCTCGCCTTTTGATTTTATTTTTTTTCTCCTTCAACCAGTTCTCCGTTGTGTGGTTCTTGCCACTTATCGCGGTGGATTGACCGATGTGCTTTTGATGTTGCCAGATCAGCACATTAGAGATCCTGAATCCCGAGGACCAGGGGGCCCTGCTGAGCGACGACGAAATCTTCTCCAGCCGGCAGACCGCCAAGCACACCTGCATGGCCCTGCGCAGGTACTTTGAAGCCCACCTGGCCATCAAGGTGGAGCAGGTGAAGCAGTCTCTGCAGCGCACCGAGGGGGGCGCTCCCATTCACTCACAGCCCTACTATAAGGTGAGAAAGAGGGACAAAGAAATTGTGGGCTGTCACTCAAAACATAATGCGGTGTCTCCAAAGAGCATTGTGTTTTAAGGGTGCTTTTTTAGTTTAGTGTACTAGTGTAAATAAAGGGAATCTTTTTTTTACGGTCATGATGTCAAAATGACGTTTATAAACTAGTCTCAGCCCAGGGAACAAGTCGCCTAAGCTATGGTTACCCACACATGTATTGATTGGCTGTCTCCCTCTACGCAGGCTGTGAGCTACAGCCACGAGCAGGTGGTGGAGATGATGGAGTTCCTCATAGAGTATGGACCCGTCAGGCTGTACTGGGAGCCTGCGGAAGTCTTCCACAAGCTGTCCTGTGTGCAGCTCCTCCTGCAGCTCATCTCCATTGCCTGCGACTGGAGAACCTACTATGGCAGGTATGATGCAAAATGACAGCAAAAAATTGTCGTCAAAATGGGTCTTCACGCTTTGAATTTGCAACAACCTCCGGGGAAGTTATTCAGATTCGATAAAGGTGTAAAGACCCAAACCAGAAGATATCGCTGATCAGAATATGTATTTTTCAGAGCTGTGAAGTATTTCTCATGTTTTGAGGAGGAGTAATCATTTTCCTGATTCTGATATTCCAGGAGTGACACGGTGCGCTATGCTCTGGACATCCTGAGCATCCTCACGGTAGTGCCCAAGACTCAGCTGCTTATGGCAGAGGCTGTGGCCGTGCTGGATGAGGGGGGCTCCACCATCTCCACTGTGGGTAAGTGTTGTCAGGCTGTCCTTGTAGCTCACACGTGACCAAACAGTGTAGCCTCTGTCATATTGATTGTGATCATTTCAAGATCATAATAATAATTGGAGAGGCTTTCTATATCTCCCAGGGATAAGCATTGTTCTGATGGTGGCCGAGGGGGAGGTGTTTGTCAACGACGCAGAGATCCAGAAGTCCGCTTTGCAGGTGATCATCAACTGCGTGTGCGCCCCCGACAAGCGCATGTCCAGCATCGGCAAGTTCATCTCCGGCACCCCCCGGCGACGGCTGCCCCAGCAGACCAAAGCCAGCGAGAGCGTGCTCACCAAAATGTGGAACGTGGTGCAGTCCAACAACGGTATCAAGGTGGTGCAGCTTTTTGGGTTATCGACACATAATGTTCCTTCTGCTCTAATTGTCAACCAAGTGTTGATGAGCATTGACCTTTCACCTTTTTTCCCTCTTTCTTTCTGTAGGTGCTACTGTCCCTGCTGACCGTGAAGATGCCCATCACTGATGCAGATCAGATCCGGGCTCTGGCCTGTAAGGGCCTGGTGGGCCTTTCACGCTCCAGCTCGGTCCGACAGATCATCAGCAAGCTGCCGTTGTTCAGCAGTGGGCACATCCAACAGCTGATGAAGGAGCCCGTGCTCCAGGACAAACGCAGCGAGCACGTCAAGTTCTGCAAGTTCTCGGCCGAGCTCATCGAGCGGGTGTCGGGCAAGCCCCTGCTGATTGGCACCGATGTGTCTCTGGCCTGGCTGCAGAGGGCCAATGTAGTGGCCCAGTCCAGGATCTCCTTCCCTGAGAAGGAACTGCTGCTGCTCATCCGGAACCACCTGCTGGCCAAGGGACTGCATGACACCGCGTCCACCCTCACCAAGGAGGCTGAGCTCCCCATGGCCCTCCTCAGCCACCCGTCCACGTCGGCCTTCCCCACGTTGCCCGCCCCTCCTCTCCCGGCGTCCCCCGCCACCGCCCTCCCCCGCACCCCGCGGCTGGCCAACGGGGTGGTGGCAAGGCTAGGGGGCCACGGCTCTCTCTCCACCACCCCCATGCCACAGCCACGACCCTCAACCTCACAAGCCCTCCCCGCCTTCCCCTCCACGTCTGTCCCGCACCACAACAGCGGCTCTCCCGTGATCGGGCGCATCGCCTTCACGCGCGAGCGCCCGTCGCCATGCGCCACGCTGAGCTGCAAGAGGTCGCGGGTGCTGCGGCAGAAGTCTGACCACGGCGCCTTCAGCCAGAGCCCGGCCGTGAAGAAGCAGCTGGACCGGCACCTGCCCTCGCCGCCGGCCCTGGACAGCATCATCACCGAGTACCTCCGGGAGCAGCACGCACGCTGCAAGAACCCCGTCACCACTTGTCCCCCCTTCTCCCTCTTCACGCCTCACCAGTGCCCCGAGCCTAAGCAGAGGCGACAGGCGCCTACCAACTTCACCTCCCGGCACACGCGCCGCGTGGTCTACCCCAAGTATGGGGGTGTGGACGGCGGATGCTTTGACCGACACCTCATCTTCAGCAGGTGAGGGAAAAGGGCACACCTCATCGTGCCAAAGCTCTAGCTTGGCAAAAAAGTGATCTATTGAAGCAAAAGAGCTAGAGCTTAATTTTGCCCTTACATTTGTTCCTGAGAAGGTTCCGACCCATCTCCGTATTCCGGGAGGCCGACGAGGACGAGAGCGGCTTCATGTGCTGTGCCTTCTCGGCCCGCGAGCGCTTCCTGATGCTGGGGACGTGCACGGGCCAGCTCAAACTATACAACGTGTTCACCGGCCAGGAGGAGGCCAGCTATAGCTGTCACAGCTCGGCCATCACTCACCTGGAGCCCTCCAGGGTCAGTGGAGGAATGTGCTGAATGTCTTTCACACCACCAGCATTTCACTCTCCTTCTAATACGTCATTACCATCTGCAGCTGCCTATACTGCTATTGTTATATTCTACTTTCAGTTTTGCTGGAATGATGGTTCAAGTACTCCATGTTGTAGATCTTTTTTTGTGCCTTGTGCTTTTTTTTGGCAACGATTTTTGCACCTTTCTTGCAACATAACTGAGTGTTGTGTTTCCCTGTCAGGATGGCTCTCTGCTTTTGACCTCCGCATCGTGGAGTTACCCTCTCTCTGCGCTCTGGGGCATGAAGTCAGTTTTCATTATGAAGTGAGTACATTCACATCCCCCCCCCAAAAAGAAACAAAAATATATGCAGGAAAAGACGAGTGACTTATTTAAATGTGGTTGTGAATAAGAGTTGAGTTGTCGTTCCTTGTCTGGGCTGCGTGCACTTGGATCTTAGCAGGACCTATATCTGAATCTCCTTATTGCTTCCATGCCAGTGGAGTCCTCTGTCCAGTGGTTTGGCTGCTTACTGCTGCCGGACATGTGCCCTTTGAGACGAGCTGACGCGTCGTTCCGTTATGCACAGTCACCGCCCCGGGCCTGGAGTTTTTTACTTTGTTGAACGCCGCTCTCCCGCCACCGTTCGACCGACACTAGATAAGGACCAGATTGATTGAGTCAGAGCAGCATTGGGATGACTTTATGTAACCAAACTACTGTTTGACATTCATGGTTTGAACCGGGGGTTTGGCTTGTAATGGACAGACCTTGGTTTTTAGGGTGGGGAAATATTAAAACGAGTAGTGTGTTTTTTCTTCTTTTCTCTCCAGGCATTCCTTCCTTGACGACCATTACGTGGAGTTCAGTAAGCTATCCCAGGACCGAGTGATCGGCACCAAGGAGCACATAGCTCATGTGAGTTTCATCACCTCCGTTTTGTCAAATAAAGACGAACCTTTGTTCTGTGACAACAAAAATGGCACCCTTTGGACTGTTTACTGAATGTGTTTCTGTGGTCAGATCTACGACATCCAGACAGGACAGAAGACCCTGACTCTGAACAACCCGGATCTGGCCAACAACTACAAACGCAACTGCGCGACCTTTAACCCCACCGACGACCTGGTGCTGAACGACGGCGTGCTGTGGGACGTGCGCTCGGCTCAGGCCATCCACAAGTTCGACAAGTTCAACATGAACATCAGCGGCGTGTTCCACCCCAACAGCCTGGAGGTCATTATCAACACTGAGATCGTATCCTTCACTGCTTAAGGTCTCTCCCATACTGACCCGGGCGACTCTCGCGCCAAGGCTTTGAGCACATGCCATTTATTTGTAACTTTAGTTTGGAAGTTGGTGGAAAGGTGCACACTATATTTGTGACGGGGGATAGGTTACGGTTTGAATGAACATTTCAGGATGTCATAATGATTACCATTGGATCCAATGTGTTAATGTCTTTAATGAGAGACCCAGTGGGACCTGAGGACCTTCCACCTCCTCCACACTGTGCCCGCCCTGGACCAGTGCAGGATCGTCTTCAACAACAACGGCACCATCATATACGGAGGTAAGGCCCTCAGACCGCATACCGAAGGGGGAACGAAGGGCACATCTCTCACCACAGAGCCAGTGTGTGTTGGTGAGAAAGGCAAGCAGGAGAGTGTGAAAAGGTGTGCGAGTGTGCGGGGTCATTTGCAAGTTGTCATGCTAAGGATAGAGTGCACGGTGAGTGTTTGCATGTAGGTGTGAACATAGGCCTGTGGAGGTGTGCGTTTGATGCCAAACGGCCCTGCTGAACCATATGGTAAGAAGGCTCTACCCTGAGTGTCATGGGGATCACCAGCTTGTTCACACCACCTCACAGCCAGAGCCCTGGCCCTTCCATGATTAGACTCCCCAGTCCTGGACCTACTCTAACCACCATCCTGTTGCCCCTATGTATCTGTAGCACAGCCCATTGGTATGGTCTGTACACACAGTATGAAGGGTTCTCTCCCGGCCAACATGGTAACGGGTGCTGCTTGTAAACAGCTTGTCACACGTTGTTCCCCAGCCATGCTCCAAGCCGACGAGGACGACGACGTGATGGAGATGCAGATGAAAACCCCCTTTGGCTCCTCGTTCAGAACCTTCAATGCCACAGACTATAAACCCATAGGTAAGGCTCTCATGAGTTATCTCTCCAAAAGGAAACACTCACATTCCCAGTAGGTTACTCGTTTTGGTTCTAAATGCATTTTCTTTTTGTTACAATCTAGCCACAATTGACGTGAAGCGGAATATATTTGACCTTTGCACGGACACAAAGGACTGCTACCTGGCCGTGATTGAGGTATGCTTCCGTAATGTGCTGTGAGTTGAAAAAGGCTTTTTGTGATCAAGGAGTTTGTTTTCTTCTCTTCCCTGTGTGAGATGAGGTGACTTGTCTTCAATTTCTTTGGCCAACTGGTCACATGTCTGTTCTATACCCCCTTCCCCAGAATCAAGACTCTGTGAACACAGACACGGTGTGCAAACTGTACGAGGTGGGCCGCCAGAGACTGGCTGAGGAAGAGGAGGACGAAGACGATCAGGTTACTTGTATATGTGTTTTTACTTACATGGGTGGCTCGTAGGATGACACTGTCGGGTTAATGGTTTGATTCCTGCTGGATCCCACCCTAGAGTTAGTGTCTTCAGTAAGATGCGTTGGACCAGCGCACCCACGGAATGAATTACTTTGCTAAAACCTGGGTTTCCAATCAGGAGGATGACGATCAAGAGGAGGAGGAAGAAGAAGACGACGATGAAGACGAGTCAGACGATGACATCGACACGGACCCTCTGATTGCGGAGATGGAAAACGACAACGGCGGGGAAGACGAGGAAGAGGAGGACGGAAACGACGACTTCACTCCATCCGAAGACGACGAAGTGGCCCGTCTCTTGGAGGACGACGGCGAGGAGGAAGAAGAGGATGAGGATGATGACGACGACGACGACTCGGACGATGATGCCGACCAGGCTGCTGATAACAGTGAGTTGGACATGAGCTGACACAGGCAAAAGTACTTAGCAGAAAGATCGTCCACGTCTGAATGTACCTGTACATGTGCAACGATGGTTTCATTAGCTTTTAATGCTACACTGTTTGGTACGTTCACTTTGAGAATAAACTTTAGACTCCTAAAAAAGTTGGTGTATTCCAAAAAGATCAAAAAGATTGACAGGGCCCAAGTGTAAGATGGAAAGAAAGAGACAACTGATGTAGAGGTCTCACACACTCTCTCAGTGGACATGTTGCCAAAGCTTGCTTTGTTTTTCACTGACTTATGCACAATTCCGACTTATGCAGTATTGTGGCCCTGTAGTCCCAGACCTCTAAATGTACTCTCCCTATTTTTCCCTCTGTCAACCCAGCAGACAGCTCTGACAACTCGGAGCTTGAGGATGACATCATGTTATCCCTGAATGAGTGAGAAGCAGTCAGTGGCCGGGACAGAGGAACTGGAGGAACTGAGACAACCAGTCAAGTCTTCTAGTGACCACCCCTGGGTGTGAGCTCATGAATAACTTGAGTTGGGCCCAAGGAGGGAAGGATGAAGGTTGGTTTATGTACAGACAGACCGACTGAAAGATCACTGCCAGTTTGGTACCATTGACGCTTTCTGGCCCTTGAGCAAGTTTCTAGAAAGTCAAAATGTGGTCAGATCATTTCACATTTGATGGGTATCATGGAACGAAAGGGGGCGGGGGGTGTTAATGTGTATATTATCATTTTGGATAGCTAGACAATGCAGTGAAGAGAAGGGCCAATATAGATTCGGCAATAGTTTGTTTTTTTATCTAATTTACACTCTTAAGGTCTTACTTTGATGTGGACTCATCCACTTTTTAGTTGCTGTTTGTCAGCTGGTTTGTATTCTTTTAGAACAAGTTCTTGGGTGATCTCACATGTGGCCTGGTATTGACTGACGTGCTGCAATTCGCTGCTGCTGTAGCATAAGTGCACGTACATGCATACGCACAGACACACACAAGGTCCTTATAAGTCCATGTGAAATTGAACCTACAACTTCAGGTCCACCAGTGTTGATACCACAGAAATATAACCGATGACCAGGGGTCTTTACACAATGGTGCCCTCAACGACTAAAGCCTATGGATTTCACTGTGTAACTATGAGAAATTAATGAACTTGGTGCTGATTCATAAATGCTGAAACACATTACAGCCATTTGTTTGGCTAGTCTTCAGTGATTTATAAAAGTGTACAACTGTGGCCTAAAGCTTTGTTGACATAATGTTGTAACATAACGGGGCCTTAACGTTGCCTTTCTTGTGTTGTTCATTGAACAAGAAGTGTGTGAATTAGGTCTCAGTTGCGATGACAAATATAAACCTCAGGGGGTTCTATCCCTAGCGCAAGGCTTCTTTCCCAAAAGGAATAGACAGGTTTCATAGGTTTTGAATGGCGAGGATTTGTCAAATAATTTTTCTTTCATAATGGTGATGCTGTGGCCTACACGTATCAGAATATCTAATTAAGGTTTCACTTTGCAAGTTATATGGGGTTAATTCAATACCAGAGAGACAAACGGATCATGTTTCAGTGATTAATGAGAGGGCGTCGTTTAGTGTTGCATTTACAAATAGTCATAAAAGTTCAAAAACAAAACGACCCGTATTGAATTTCTTTTGCTGAAAGAGAGTTTTTTTTCTTTTATTCTTGGTTTGCCTGGTATGATTTTAATGCTTGCCCCCCTTTTTGTTTCATATGACACTCTTATGTTAAGATCATGGAAACAGTTTCTGTATAGCTTGTATGTATAAAAAAAGTATTTTTTCTATAAATAAAACTTTCAAGTAATGGATGTCTCCATCTTTGTTGACGGTAGCAATTTCAGTCAGAACATTCATGAATTTGTGCCCTGATCATACAGCAATTTTCCACCAAAAATTCTTATAGCCTCCCTCACACCGAATTATAGAATGCATCCTAATAGTATTTGGATCAAACTTTGTTTTGTGATTGGCTGTGAGAGTATGTTGTCTGTTGGTGTGAGATAAATAGAAAATATAGATGTGTGTGTGGAGACACCTGTAAGACCAAAAGCGTAAATTAGGGATAGAAAAGTTTTCTACTTACCAAAGTGTGTGTGTGTGTGCGAGAAAGAGGTGGAGCAGTAGGGTTGGATGTAAAGCATGTGCGGATGCAAGTGATTGATGAGACGCCACAGCATGGTTCTTATTACCTCCTCCTCTGGCTCATATTGTCTGCTGGAATTGGCAGAGTGGAAACTGATAGCAGCTTTCACTGTTAGGCAACCTCACTTTCCACTGGAGTGCTCATCCTCCAAAGCCCTTTTCCATACAGAGACGGTGTATCCGAGCAGGACCAAGACACACTTTGCACCACTGCTGACAAGGAGGGATGCAGGTCACGTACAAAGTTACAAATGCAGTAAGACACGCTCATGAGAAGCAAATGCCAGCAAGTAGAAACTGACCGAGCAGATAATAGTAGTCAATCTGAGTAAGTAATGTCAGCATAAAAATATTTATTTGCACAAGACTTTTACAACAGACGACTAATGTTTAATCTGGGGACATTTTTATCTTCACGCATATGTATAAGATGTGCCAGGCTTGTTTTAAATGTTTTTTTCAAATGTTTATCACTTCCTAAAAACCGTATTTACATTACAAAGTAGCTCACAGTCCTGTAGCTTTATGTGCGTGCGATTAGAACACCGCCCACAGTGTTCCACTCGAGGTAATGGACAGATGGGAGTCACCCATGTAGTCGCGGTGAGGAGGAGACATTACCATGCTCAATAGTGTCCCCCCTCCTACACTCCACAGCGCAATAATGACGGACTGGAATGGTTCTGTGAGACATGGTGATGGATCAAAAAGTAGGTCCAAAGGCTTGTTCAGCATAATCTTCAGTAAAACGCTTTTTTATTGTCATGCTTCTAATGTACCAAACTTATTTATGGCTTTAATTTAAGTCTATTACCCTCGCAGACAATTGTCACATGTCTACGGCTATAAATTTCACTTTAGTTTCTTAGTACAGTAGTGTAACCTCTATTTAGAAAATGAGTGGCACCCTGTATTTGAAGTATTAGAGAGAGAGAGAGAGATGATTTGGTAAATTTCTTCCCGTAACATTTGCATTTTACTTTTTACCTGAAGCATGGTGTGAGAACATACAATGTGAAATTAGAGTGAATTAATATCCAAACGTTACCCAACCACATACTACCTCAGCTACGCTTCTTGCGGATAACAAAAACAATAGACTAACCTAACTCCCAAAACATCAGTATTTTACTTTATTTACGTTGGTAGGTCGGTTAGAAGTGTTTGGATAGGTGTTTGGGTGAAATACTCATGTTGTGTTAAATATGTTGCACAGGTGAGCCCCTAATTTACATTTTGAAAGGGTTTTACTTCTTATTATTTGTATCAATATGGACTATTTGATAATAGCAATAGTTGTTCCTGTTCATATATTGAAATCACATGTATAAACTAACAAAACACCTAATTTCAAAATCAGTACATGTGTAGATACTTTGATTTATTATTAGATTATTGAGTTATTTTTGAACAATTGACAAATGAACAACGTCTACTTGGAATAGAGGGTAGCGTTTTTTTTTTCTTCAAGACTGGCGTTGTCCAAGCAAATTATTTCGCAAAAATTTATGACCCAGACTGCCAGGAATTCCTTTGCTCCAGTGGTTTCAGTGACTGACTAAACACTACTGTAATATATGTAATAGTAGGGGCATGCTATATGGCTTTGATTGCACAGATTCAAGAAAGGCATGAGTTATAGAAGCTCATGACACCAGTAAAGTGAGAAACGCAATATACAACAGATGTGATAGGGTAGGCACTTAAAATTAATACATTTCCTACACATTTAAACATCCTTGTTGACAGATATGGTCATGTGACGACCATAAAGATGGCTCAGCTCATAGTACATTGCAGTTTACTCTTATTTTCTTGCACCACTAGGCCAGTTTGGACCGGTGGACAATATCACGACTGCTAATTACCCCTTTACGATGCGAGTCTTTTCAATAGGATAGGCATCACGGTGGTGCAATCGATTATAGGCGATTAAGCACACTTGATGTCAAAGCGATAGGCTAATTATCATAGAAACAAATAAATAAATATAGCTGAGACAGACACATATTCGTTGCAATAGGGATCCATGCTGCAATAATAGGGTTTGGAGATTAGATTACCGTGTGTGTATTGGGTAGGTGGACACGGAGTCTGCATCAGATTGAAGAGACACGGCGCAGCGAGCACATCGGGACATAACAGACTAGCCAAGACATTGGGGGTCTTTTCTTTACGAAACGTTTGTTATTTTCGCCGAGACATATAGTTGGGTGCATAAGGAAGCTGGGCTAATTCGTAGCTGTTATTTAGCAACATCTTCCTACGATATAGACATAATGTGGCGTGTACTACTTGAGGGGAAATAATCAAAACCCAAATATGTGGATACCTACCGAAGAAGAGAAAATTGGAGTTGGTGAGATAATTCTTAAAATAAATCCATATGAAATGTTTTCAATTGAAAATTCTTGCATCACATAGATAGCCTATGCAATGTGTATTGTCTTTAATGCATTTGAATGGATTTATCTTTATTATTTAGGCATGTTGCAATTAATTTGCTGCCGTAGGGCACATTTGATTCAACCAGTTAATTCTTCGTGGGTAATTTCCTAGTTATATGAAGCCATAAGCTATGTTTCTTGCTTTTATGGCTGTGGGTAGCCTGGGATGGCAAATCATTGCGTGGGTTGATATTAACCCCACAGGCCTAACATTACTCTTCGTATTGCGAGTGTTCGTATACGTGCCGACGAGAACAACCGATTTTGTAATCAGTCCCTCTGTAAGAATTGTAGTTTATCGTTTATGAAATGCGTCAGTAGGCTCTTCGTATTCTTTTAAAGGGCATATTTTCCGAATAAGGATGATTCGTGTCGAAACCACGAGGGGGCAATGGATTTCATTCCTCCAACAGGTGTAGGCTGCTGAATGCAGCTACCTGTAGCCAAATGCCTACTTCTGCGACACTCACTGTTTGGGTAATAATGTCCTACATTCTTCACATAACCGTGAACATTTGATAGTCAATAATAATAGTAATAGCTATCTCATTACTGATCCATCTTACGATACTGGATGCATGTGAATCAGCCCTGAAAATATTTGCTATTGGAATGAGTCATGTCCAAAGATTTTCACACTGCAGGCTTTACTGTATAGGTTCTCTTGGGGGGGGGGGGGGGGGGGGGGGGGGGGGGGGGGGGGGGGGGGGGGGGGGGGGGGGGGGGGGGGGGGCGGGGGGGGGGGGGGG
>JAVQJS010047243.1:0-13019 GCA_036024795.1 Galaxias rostratus | reverse complement strand
GACGGTCCGGTACAACACCTGCATTACTGCTGATGGTGCACCAATCCGCCTGTCAATCTCACGCTCCATTTCGCCCTCACTCGTGAACAAGAACCCGAGATACTTGAACTCCCTCGCTTGAGGCAAAAACTCGTCCCCAACCCGGAGAGAGCACTCCACCGTTTTCCGGCAGAGAACCATGGCCTCCGACTTGGAGGAGCTGACTCTCATCCCAACCGCTTCACACTCGGCCGCAAACCGCTCCAGTTCATGCTGAAGGTCACATTCTGAAGAAGCCAACAGAACCACATCATCTGCGAACAGCAGAGAAGAAATTCTGAGGTCCCCAAAATGGACACACTCCTCACCCCTGCTACGCCTCCATGAAAATCACAAACAGAATTGGTGACAAGGGGCAGCCCAGACGGAGTCCAACACCCACAGAAAACGGGTCTTACATTGGTCTACCTTTGTACATTGGTTTGTTATTTTAAAACTGACCACTGCGAGGCGGTGAGTCAGTTGTTCGGGCACACGGATTTTGTGATTTGGATCAATGATTCTGAAGGGGAAAAGTTTCCTCAATTATATTGCAAAATACAAGATTCTGCGCGATAGATAGCCTGTTGCAACCGTTCAGAGTGTTGGGTCTTCGATGTTCAAAATTGGCACAATTAAAGTGTCGAGATGTGACAAAGCACATTGAGAGAGTAAAAGGGATTAAAATGTAATTGAGACAAGTATTCTTGGTGGAGTAGGTCCTCGGTGTGATGTGACCCGATGGCTGAAGGAATGGAATTTGTTTTGAACAGAAAAAAAATAACCAGGAAGTAGAGAAGGCATACGTAATCGGCTGATAGAACAGAAGGGCTAGTGAAACTTTGTCTACATCAAACAATCGCTAAAAGACTTTTAATGCTTTACGGGACCCATATTACATTTCGTTTCTAAGCTGTTTTAATCAAGGAACATTTGTGACCGATTAAATGGATAACGATCCGGTAGGTGTAATCATGTCATGATAAACTTGTTTGTTTGGGTAAAAAAACAGGCCTTTCGCGTTCAACAGGTGAATGCAACAGGTCTATCAATAACCTTTATCACATGTTGGTAAATATATATGTTTAAAATAAATTATGTAATCTACACTCTTATAATGCAGAACAAAACTCGGAACTTGCTTTGCGTACTTTAAGGAAGTGGGAATAAACAGCAGCCCAACGAGTAGGCCATTGTTGCAACGTTGTAACTGTATAGTGGTTGGTAACCTGTTTGCAGAGAATGTTCTAGGACTAAATAAGTACATAAAACCTATAGTTGTGTAAACAAGAGCTATGCGTGGTCTCCCTCATTTTTTGATGATGTTATCAAAGTAGATTTGTGTTGCCCTTTTGGTTGGTTGTTCAACAATTTAAGCCGTAAAGAGGATAGAAATACCTAAACTATAACCACATATCCTATGCTTGAAGTTTAGTAACCCATGGTTTACTTACTTCAAATACATAACCGGTCTTGTATTGCTGAGATATTTACAGATTGTCTTTGGTTTATTATTTATATTTAAGTATACTGATAGCAAACTGATAAAGGTACATTTACATTACTGTTTCATTACGTTCTAACTTGCAGAGTTTCGTCACAGACACCTAATTGATTTTCAACTAGCGCCTTTCCTAACCAAGTGAGCTAAATTGTTCTCGTTACATCGCTTAAATCCCATTACTTTACTCTTCAGTCCCAATTGTTCAACCGAACAATAGCTGTAAGGTTTTGTAGTGGCTGGCATCTCCAGTATTTGAACGTGATTAATCAAACTGACCTAATTACTTTTCGAATATTGCTGTTAATGTATTTTGTTTTCAGGTGTGTTTCTCTCTGTAGGCCACTGATAGGAGTTGTCATTTTAAAGAGATTTGTCATTCTGTAGAACGGCTAGTGTAATGACTTGTGCATTGGAAGAAGGTGGGGAATAGAATCAGAGGGAGGAGGGATGCAGTGAGTGACTCAACAGTGGTGTTCGTTTCTTGGAGACGACTTTGTTTACCAGCCAGCAGGGTATACAAGTGTTTACTTGACACACAAAAAGTCTTCCAAAGCTCCCCATGTAATGTGCATTTTAATGATTTTCGCTGAATACTAAGACGGCGACGTGTCATTGGGGTTAATATGCTGGTGGTGTGAGTGCCATATTCATGTCAAGGCACAAATACCACAAGGTGTTAAAAGTATTTCAAGCTACATTCAAATACAATCTACCCGTAATCATCTGTGTTTGTCATATGATAAGCAAGAAGGAAAACATTATCCTTCTGTGCGTCAATTGGTTCTCTTATCTTCTGTCTTATTGTATCCTTCAGCCATGTGGACCGCAAGTCTTAAAAAAAAAAATCTTGTTATTCAAAACATTGAAGTATGTTCTTTTACTTTTCACATACCAATAAGTGTAATTATGATTATTAGGCAGAAAACCCACAGACATTGTCCCTACTAGCAAGAAACTGAATCTATTCATGTCACCTTAATTATATTTTAGTTGCCACCTGTGACTTATACTGTGTGTGCATTGATGATAAACAAAATAACTATATCTGATAGAGATATGGATGGGAATGTGGCTACAAGGGCTACATTCAGCCAAAGTTCAAGTTTTTGTTTTCAAGCACAAGCTGTAGATGCTCAAAGCACTGTAACCACAGTGATAGTACAGCATAAGCATGTGGATGAGGAAAAAATCAGTCAGATAACATGGAATATTTAGCATTACCAAAGTATGTATCATTTTAATTACAATAATTTCATTTAGATAATCTTAACACCTTAGTTGTGTTTTCCCTCGGCTAGGAGCAGGGGGCAGAAGCGGTACCACAGGACAAGGTCAAGACCCTTCAGTCTCAGGTGGATGGCGTGAAAGACATCATGACTCAGAACGTAGACCGGATCCTGGCCCGAGGAGAAAGGTTGGATGACCTGATGGGCAAGTCAGAGGATCTTCAAGCTGGGGTAACATGTTTTATCAACAATCCCCCAGTTTTTGCCAATAAAGTTATATATTAACAGCTAAATCATAAACCTTTCACCAATACATGTTTTTTCTGTATCAGCACCCAGTGTGTACATATGTTTATGTTCTATTGTCATGCCAAGTATTTGAACGTATACCACAATCTTTAAGTATGTTATTGGGTTATTGCTAATACTCCCAACACCCCTTCCCGTTCTGCCTTTTTCAGGCCCAGAACTTCAAGCACACGTCACAGAAGGTGGCTCGCACCTACTGGTGGAAGAATGTCAAGATGATTGTGGTGATAGTTGTTATCGTCCTAATCATCGTCCTCATCATCATCCTCCTTGCCACTGGAGTCATCCCCACAAGTTCGCCTGCTCCTCAGCCCCAGCCCCCCCCCACTATCAAACCGTCGTAAACACTCTCCATTGACATAGGCGCGCACGCACACACATACACACAAACAAAAACAGAATCACGTAAGTAAAAATTCAGTACATAGGGACATGGATACAAATCCTATAGTTTATAAAATGTATTAATGAACTTACATAACATGAAACTTAGTAATTTTTTTAGGACAGAGGAACAACGCGAAAGTGACGGTTTTGTGACAGATGCACAAAGTTTGATTCTTCAAAACAATCAGTGTATTCCACTTTAGAGATCGAGGGTTTCATTCTGATCATAATCTTTGCACATTTCCTTTTTTAAAGTGAATATGTAGTAAATATAACTCTTAACATGTACAGTATAACCTTGCTGTGTCGGAAAGCGGTGCCTCTCACCCACTGGTCACAGCTTTTAGTCACCCCAATACTGATGTAACCTTCTATTTTTTTAACAGTACCTTTTTTTCTGCCTAGCATTGCACAGACTGATCTATTCTAGGATAAATTAAAGAATCTGTTCGGTTGGAATCGGTTGGAAAAAGACTCGAGTTGGCTTTGGGGAAATATGATCAAGATTTTGCTAAAATGTTTAATGCGCCTAGTGCCTTGAAAAAGGGGGGGTGGAATGGATGGTTCAACTTTTTTTTGCGCATCAACTCTACTCATATGAAATAGTTAGCCTACGGTGCCCTCTAGAGGTTGTATCTGGTTCAAGGTCAGTTTCGGCTGACTATACAGTAGACCCGATCTTGGCTAGTCTAGAAATCAACCGGCCAAACTGGTAGTAGTTTCATAGCTGACTGCTCCTCCTGCTGTTTATCAGCGATGCCTCCTGAGTCTTAATAGCCACCTCTATGATATAAATTGGTCTACAAAAACAATGTTGAACAAAGAGCATTGCCCTTTCCTCTGTTTTGGTTACTGTGTAAAGTCGTAGACAAGTTCACAGTTATATTATCAGATGAGATGTTGAGGTCAGTATATAGCTAGCATCGAGTATGTAACAAGCCCCCATATACCCATTTGTATATCTATAAGCATCCTAAACTATTGCATTAATTTAAATATATATTCCCTAAGGGTATTTTTCCATATTGTATTTTCTTTAACGTCTTGTTCATTGTAAGTAGTATGTTAATTCAAGTGGATAAATGAAGAGTTGTGATATAGCAATACATGTAGAAAAGTAGATTATTCAATATAATCAATGTTGGTACAGTTCACCAAATGTGCCTTAAGTGAAATTATAAAACTTTTTTTTATCATCATCATTTGCTTTAGCAGTCTGCATCCCTGATCCTATGGCCTGTTCTCAAACATGCTGATATGAAGATTTCTACGCTTTACTAGATTAATTTATTTTCGTAGTCTTTCGTAGCTAGTGCATGTGTAATGAGGCTGCAGTATCGTGAAGCGTCTTTACTTGGACTGTTCGCTTGGCTAATCACAGACAAAACTTTGCAAGGAATGTACTGCATTTGAATGTTACATGGGTTGTTTGTGTTAGTTGCCATGCAGTAGATTTTTGTTAGTCAATCTATAAAGGGAGGAAAATGGTTTCCTGTCAGATATTCAATAAAAATTATTTACTTACAGAACATCGTTTTGTCCCTTTTCTTTTCCTCCTAACCTTCCCTTTGGATTAACAAAATACATAACTGCACATGTATCTGTCATAACACAGATGTCACAACTGCAGGATGAATAAAAAGGATGTCTTACTCCCACTAGTGGAGCTTCCCCAATGTACTGTGCAAAGGACATTTGACATTTCTGCCACATATCGTCACAAAATATGACAAATTCCCCGCCAATGACCTGAAGTTTAGTGCTTCACTTAGAGAAAGTGTTTTGTGGTTTCGAAAAGTTACCCCCACTCAAACAGCGTCATACTTAAAACAGAAAGCCCATTCATTCACAAAAGAAATTGAAACCGAACTTTAGATTATATATATTCTATTCACGGTCACGCGAACATCACATCAGCCTTGTGAAGCAGCCGCATTCAGCAGCAGAGTGACGCAAAATAGCACATTGTGAGATGTTTATCACTGTTTTCATCAGGAGGTGGAAGCTTGGGGGAGCGCAGTTACTTAAATTAAATTACTTAATTGGTCCCCTTGTCACAGCTATAGCTAGCATAACAATTGTTGAACAACCAGGCCAATGCTTTAACATTATACATTAAGGCTAGTTTAACACATTTAAAGAGAGTCAATCAGTTGACCTCTCGCAACTGTCAACAGATAGTTGTCTGGCGTTGGAAGTTCACACAACATGAGAGCAATGAAAACGATTTAAACTATTTATAATAAAAAAGGCCTTTCGGAGCTTGGTGCTGATGCATTGACAAAGGGCTTTAACATTTTGGCGTCTATAACAGCTGCCAGCAAGACCACATTTGTCAATCCCTGAGAAAAAATCGTGAGGTATGTATGACTCGTCAGACACCCTTTAAGATTACATTAGCACTCTTGTTAACAAAAGAATCTAGCTGAATCCTGACGTTGCTTTATGGTTGCTGTTGAATCGGCCAGGACAAAGTCGCACTGTTGTGGGTGAACATGGGGGAAATCCAACGATGTCAGGCTTTCTTTATGTTCATTTTTTTTCATTTGCTAAAATGTTGACTGATTGGTGTAGCAATTTTCTTCTTAGTTTTAAGACTAAAATGGAACAGGTTATGGTTGTGATTATTAAATTCCCCCCAAAAATTATTTTCGAAAGTGTCTTAGAATAGTGCATGTACTTTGCGTGCAATAAGAATAGAAACGGTTGCAGGATGTAACGCGGTTTCCGTTCACACGTCTCTGGTGGACTGCTGTTATTGTGGTTTGATTACACCATTTCAAGTAATTCAAAATATAAGAAGCTGAAACTGGGGAATTAACCTTTGCATCACAGGGATTTTTTTGTTGGTCTATTTACTTTATTTATTTGAGCAAATACCATTTCCAAATAATTTGCAAATATTGTATAAAAAATGTGTGTGCATGTGTTTGCATGTGTTTGCGTAATGATTTATCATTATTTTTGTAGAAGCAGGTCACGAAGTATCAATCGCCGTAACTGGCTAATATAATTTGTTGATGTACGTGTGATTCTTTAGATAGTTTTGTCGCCTCAATGTTTGGCTATGCCCCGTGGTGAATTAATTCTTAAAATTATGCCTGTATTAGGATGTAGCATAGTTCCAACACTACAAAACAATTATACGGATTATTGTGTAATGACGTGTTTGTTTCTTACTCAAGAATCAGATCATTACGCATTCAGTAACATTGAAGTAGCCTAACCTAAATTTCATATCACACCATTGGAGATCTTGCCTTAAAGGTTGTGCTGTGTCACTGGGTCATGTTTCTTGTGAATTTACAAGATTCACAAGACAATGGGGACCTTTGTTATATCTCTTTATTTTTGAGGCCGTGGCATTTCGTTTTTGCTTTTGTCCATAGCAATTCATGATTTTTAACTGCATAATTCGACATATTAAGGCAAATTAAACTTTAATTTGTTTAAAGGTAAATATATCTTTATCCAATGTTAATAGTTTCTGAAGTCCAGGGTCAGTTTCTCAAGTCTGTCTTGAACTTAAAATAGCTTGGTCACCTCTATCAATAGTTTGTGCATGGCATCGACGTCAGTGGGGGCAAAAACGAATGTTGATTCAAATAAGGCTATGGGTGTTACCCTACTGCATTCAACCAAAATGCTTAAGCGGAAGGATCGCAAACCCACTGAAGACGTACAAACTTAATGAACAAGAATCTTGGTGAGAATATAGTGCAACAGAATTCAAACAGACATTTATCTCAAAGTAAAGTTAAAAAGCCGCATGTCTAATGCAGACGACTCGGTGACAGCTGGACAACAAAAGAGCTAGTGACGTAAGAGAAATGGTAAGTTAATATGTTTTCACTGTAGGCTACCAATAGTACTTACACCCAGCAATAATGAGTACTGATTATGTTTCATACCGCTGGATTGCCTGTGCGGGGAAAAGTTTTCCGTTTTTTGGTTAACATTTTGTCATCATTGGATAGGTTTTGCTGTCGAGTAAACATTACGTGAAACGCCTACAGCCTCCTCTATATATTTTAAAAATATATGTTAACTTAGAATAACTATTCGATGCTGTTATAACTAACGCACCAATAACTAACACACGCCAATCACCAAATCTTCGTTATGACAAGGGATATGGTGGGTGGTGTGAGATGACTGTAGTTATGCGGCTGGCGATTGTGCGATACAGTCATGTCGGCACCCAAAAGGGGCGAAGATAAACTTAAGTCATTATTATAAGTTTGTAAGTAAGTGTGTGTGTGTGTGTGTGTGTGTGTGTGTGTGTGTGTGTGTGTGTGTGTGTGTGTGTGTGTGTGTGAATGCGTGCGTACGTGTGCGTGTGTATGTGTGTGTGGTGTCGCGTGCACGATGCTGTTGGCACGGTATTAAGTCAACACTACTTAGTGTTGCTAGAGGGAGGGGGTGAAGGAAGGAAGGAAGCAAGCAAGCAAGGAGGGCACTAGAATGGGCAACAGTTCCCATGTTGGGACTTTTAAAAACGCTAGTCCTAGTTCGTTGGGAATTTGGCGTTCATTTACATTTAAACCTATCTGCTGTGGCGTTCCCCATAACAGATGGAAGAAGGATTTTTGAGTGAACCAAGATCATGTTTTTTTTGTTTCCTGTTGCTTGTTTGTTTCCTAAATGAGTTAACACCATGATCACCTCAGCGTTGACTTAAAAAATACTTACTTCCCTTGACCAGTAGGCTGGTAGAGGGCAAAAGGTCCCAGAGATAGCTGAAAGAAGGCTTTTGTTTTGTTAACACATTCTAAAAAGGGGCATTAAAGATTATGGAACACGTAGTTTATTAACAGTTGTCCTTAAGTATTTGGTAAACTTATTGGTGCCCGAGGGATATTTGGAAGCTTATCTTTTTCCCTACCCACTTTATTTCAGTTTTCAAGTTTTTAATTGGGGACCACTCGTCCTAGATGTTTGATTAAGACTTAAAATATTGTTTTAATGCAAACCGTGGTGTAGTAATGCTCATTTAAACACTTGCAATAGAATGTAAAAGATTCAGTTTCCTGTCTTGCTTGCTGTCGTTTCAGGACAGTAAGGGTCGCCTGCAGCAAGCTCAGGAGGGTGTGGAGGAGGTAAAGGTCATCATGCTTGACAACATTAAAAAAGCTGACGAGAAGACAAGCAAGCTTGGAGAACTGGAGAACAGAGCTGATGATTTACTTGAGAGGGTATGTCCATGTGCATATAAGACATTTAATGTTCACAGTTGTACTGCCTTCTATCTCCGAAGTCCATGTTACATTATCAGCCGAGAGCAGGGCTCCAGACTGACACCAAAAGGCTGGAGCCTATCCCAGCCAACACAGGGTGAGAGGTAGAGTACACCCTGGACAGGTCGCCAGTCTATCACATGGCTGACACATAGCGACAGACAACAACTCACACTCACATTCACACCTACAGGGAAGTAACGTGCATGTTTTTGGACTGTGGGAGGAAACCAGAATACCCAGAGGAAACCCATGCAAACATGTGGAGAACACTCAAACTCCACACAGATAGACCCTTGGGTCAGATTGGGGTTGAACCAGGGATATTTTTGCTGTGAGGCAACGGTGCTAATCACAAAGCCACCATGCTGTATTATTGCTATCATTATAATTAAAAATGTCTCTGTCTTTCGTGCAGTATGGTATACCAAAGCACCAATATTATCATTTGAAAATTAATTGTAGGTTGATTTAATATAAAATGCCTCAAAGCTGCCACCAGGGTTTGTGCTACTGACCATAACTGAAAATCATGCACAAGTGTAAACTGTTAGTCTGGGGCCCCGGCCCTAGTTAATAATACTGAGACAAATTACTTAGTTGTAAAGTCCAATAAGAATCTAAGGAATTACAAGGAAGTGTCATATTAGTTCCTAATAATAACTACTGGGTGGAGCTGTCATAGGAAAAATAATGTGCAATTTGTATCCTGGTTGTGATTGATGGGTATTTTTTGGGAAAGGTATTTCCTATTATAACAAGGCAAACGAACAAACGGACTTCCCTGGGTATGAGAGAGTTTGTTCTGAATATACAATGGGGCACATGTCTGTGGGTCAGGCAGCCAGGTCACACCATTCTCACATTGTCCCGTCAGATTGTTGCTGTGCATCACAGGACCAAATAGTTCTCGGGAGACTCATCATTTTAATGGTCCACCCAAAAAGGACAAGATAACAGGATGTATTTGATGGCAAATTACACAGTAGGCCTATGTTGTTTAATAGGACTCACAAATGAACTTTCCTGAATTGTTCTCCAATTTTCATGTTATCTTTGACATGTGATTTTCTTTCTCAGAGCAAAGCCTTTGAAAAAACCACTGTAAAAGTGAAACAAAAAAAGCTGTGGGAGCATATGAGGATGAAAGTTATTTTGACAGTGTCCCTGGTGGTGGTGATCGCGGTAATTTTTGGAATTATTGTTTGGCAAGTATCACCATCGTAATCATCAAGCTGCACAAACCTGACATTTCTGTAAGCACGGAGAACAAAGATAATGGACTAAAAAGACAATGTTCAATGGAATCAAGCGAACAGCACACAGACACACATAACGCAAATCAATTGTGGAATTATGCAAAATTATAAAAATCTTTTCACCACATTTGCACTGACTTCAAAACAAGATATAATGTGATTTTATTCTGTTACTTTCTGAGGTATTTCGGTTTTACTGTCAGATGTATGTCATTGATTGAAATGGTACCATCTAGTTCTGCTGCTTTTCCAAAGATTATTAAATAGCCTGTTACACTGTTGTGTATTTACCCTAAATTGTTACATTATTGCACCAGGGTTACAGCAATATGTATTTGCTAACAACAAAACAATTAATATATGCATTATTAATTACATTATTGTTGTGCTACAATTCTTAACTATTGCCAATAATAGAGCGTTATATTTAGATATATCTCTATAATTAAATAATTCCAGGTGTTCCATGAACAATTAAGTGTGTTGCTCAGCGATATGACAGCAGAATTATTGTCATTTTTGTTATTACTATAATAAAATGTTAAAACAGAAGGACTGTGTTTGCCCGTGGCTATGTGTTTGTTTATCTGAATGTATGCTAATAAGAACAGTTCTCACCACCCGTAATATTGAAATGTTTTGACCAAATGATGACACTCACGCCTGAAGTTGCAAAGGGTAACACTACCGTAAAACTCACAATCATTAATTTGGCAAATCTTATATCACCACGTTAAGGCTTACCCATGGAGATGTAGGCTGTCTCAACATCAAATTAGTAATTACATAGCAATCTAACTGGTCTGACACTTCACCAAGATCGCCCTGGTCAGCATAACAAACGCGACTGGCGAAAAAAGTGCATGCCACGTGGTTTTAGCGATTGTCACTGCCCACAGAACGAGCACACATCACCTGATCCCTTGCTAGCTAGCTGAGACAGGGTTGCAGAAGTCAACTTTAGTTAAGCTAGCTAACATTAATGTGTTAATTAACTGTCCGATTTTGGCTGAAAACTAGAGTGTTATCGTGACCTGGTGTACTACTGACAAATTCGGTTAGCCGCATATCTTTTTTCCAAGTGTGGTTTCACTCATTACAAAATGTTGAAAGTGATCAGCTAACTAGCTAACTGTTATCAAGCTATTTCAGTTAGCATTTCATTGGATGTCATAGGGTTGCTCGGATGTGGTGACAAGGTGGTGTAGTAAACTATAATCCATTGAAAGTAAACTTAAAGCACGGATTTAAGTGAACGTAACACGGTTGTTGATTTTGAATATTTTCACTAATGTGACGTTACCCTAGCCTAGGCTTGAACTGCTGTGTGAGACTGAGCACACACTTTTAAAACAGCATGGCTTCCTACTTTGATGAACATGACTGTGATCCTACTAACCCAGAAGAACAATATCGCCAGAATGCACTACTTGAACTTGCAAGGTATGTACCTGTAATTTAACCTTTCTGATGTAACTGGCTATTATAATATGGGGTTTGATTGTCTCTTTCTCTTCATCGTCTAGGTCCTTGATGCAGGGTCTGGATATCGACTCTGGGGCGTTTGACTTATCAGACTGGGACCAACGACTTCCTCCGCCAGCAGCTAAAACGGCCGTTCAAACCCTTCCTGTGGTCATAATCTCACCAGAGCAAGCAGGGGAGTACCTACTGGTCTTTATTATCAACATGATGATGAAATTTTTTGTTGTTGTTATTTGCTTTGACTCATTGTGACAGTTGAAAAGAAATGTGTTTGTATATATGATTATTGTCTAAGAACCACATTGTTATAGTTGCATTAATATGATAGGCTGTTCCTAGTTAAGAGCTGCAATGTAAGGATGATCACATTGCATATATGTTCTTGTCTTTCCCCCCATTTAACAGTTTCTCCTTCTTCACAGACAAAGGATTAAAGTGCCCTGTGTGTCTACTAGAGTTTGAGGAGCAAGAGACTGTGCGAGAGATGCCATGCAAACACCTCTTTCACTCTGGCTGCATACTTCCCTGGTTAGGGAAAGTAAGTTTTTAAAAGAGGCGTTAACAATGTACATTGCACATCTACTATTTAAGTTGTGCATATGTGCAATTCCTGGACCCTGTTTCATAGTGGAATATACCAGAACAAGCTAAATAAATTCCACAATAGCTAAGAAATTTTACAAGCTGAATATAATTAATTTACAGTTAAGGAATTTATATGCCTACTTCTGAACTCAATAACGGTGTACTGTTGAAACAGATAATTTGTCTATGTTATGATTTGCACAATTATTGCTTAATTATGTCCATATTGTCCAGTGACATAATCATTTTAATATTCTAAGAATACTAGTACGCTATTATGTCAGATCAGTTGCTGCTTACCGCTTTTTTTTTCTTTTTTTTTTTACAGTACTTTTAGGCACTTTATCCTCAAATATTGTGCTAATGCATGTGAGGGCTTCTATTATTAATAAAACACCTTTTCCTGATTGCAAACAGACTAACTCCTGTCCCCTCTGTCGTCTTGAACTGCCAACTGACAATCCAGAGTACGAGGAGTTTAAAAAAGACAAGGCAAGTCTCCTTTGGTATACTACTGTCTAGGTTGTGTGAAAACAATTAAATATGCAGCACAACATGACATCGTTTGCCGAGAATGCTAGTCCAATCCACGTTTCTGAATGTGTCTTCTAGGAGAGGCGAAAACAGCGGGAGCACAGGCTGGAGGACCTACATGGAGCCATGTACACATGATGCAGGATTGACTTCTCATCTTGAGAATGCATTTATTTCAGTAAATCTTTTTTTTTCTTCTTTTTTTTTACTTGCTGTTTAGAATAGTTGCAGTTCCTGTTTTTTTTTTTTTTTGTACTCAAACTTTTTTATGTAAATATGTGGGTTTTAAATACATGCTGGACATCTGTATTTTGAATTAAAAAGATAAAGAATTTTAAATTATGTATGGTGATAGGAATTCTAAGCCAGTTGTTCTCGCCAGTAATTTAAGTTAATATCCTCTGCCTTAAAAAGCCTCTGGGTTTTAAGATGCAAAATAATGACCAAAAATGTATCACACAAGTAATTTATCCTA
>JAVQJS010047240.1:0-12588 GCA_036024795.1 Galaxias rostratus | reverse complement strand
GCCCCAGTGTCATTGAAAGGCTTTCAGTTTCCAAGACTTCCTGTTTGAAGGTTTAGACTGTAGTAAAGACTAATTTGCACTAGATACCACCTACCTCGGTGGAGTGAAATTTGCCCCAGTTGTGGGCTACACTTGGTTTTTGTATGGCCCAGATACCGCGTGAAATGAAAGTCATAATTTAAACTGATTCCAGCTCCTAGAAAACAGCCAGACCCCCACACTCTTAAAGATCATATGTGGCCCATGTCATGCCTAAGATGCTGCAGTTATAAGGTGGCAATCTGTTCTAGCCCACATGTGGCCTCTACATGCCTGATGTATATATAGCTACCCATGGGTGAAGCTTCATCTGGGGACTAAGGATGACTTTTAAGATGACATTTAAATAATATAAATTAATAAATAATATGAATAATAAATAATATCTAATAAATTAAGATAAGTTACTGGTGACCTATGAGGGGCCGTAGAGGCCATCATTCAAACTTGCCTCACACTTACTGCTGAGAACTTCTCACACAGACTACTGAAAATGAAACCCCTCACACATATAACTGAAAATCCCTCACACACACACACACTACTGAGTAATGTACCTCTCACACACACTACTGAAAATCTTACCGTTCATTCACACTACTGAAACATTTGAAACAGACTACCGAAAATTAAACCTCATATACACGACTGAAAACCTCTTAGAAACACTGTTCATACATCTAATTAGTTAATTGTCTTTTCTTTATAGGGATACATTTTCTACAAGGACATATTGGTATTATTTAAATTCACTTTTGGTGGGTGGCTTTATCGAGAGCCTTTTTTTATAGAAACTTTATTGAAAAAATGTAACTTAACTTTATACATTATACAGTGCATCCAGAAAGTATTCACAGCGCTTCACTTTTTCCACATTTTGTTATGTTACGGCCTTATTCCAAAATGTATTAAATATTTTTTTTTTGTTGCCTCAAATTCTACACACAAGTCAGAATGAAAACGCGAATTTTTTTTATTGAGATTTAGCAAATTTATTAAAAACAAAAACTAAGAACTCAAAGTACATAAGTTTTTAAGTATTTATTTGCACAGAATGGCCTGATGTTATGCTGTGCGCTTGATAAATAAAAACACTTTGACTTTTTACTTTTAAGTCTTTTTCAATATGATGCCACCAGCTTGGCACATCTATCTTTGGCCAGTTTTGCCAATTCCTCTTTGCACAACCTCTCAAACTGCATCAGGTTGACTGGGAAGTGGTGACTGATGCCCATGCAAGCTAAATAATGTCTCTCAGAAGGTAACATGTATGAAAGCACTTATCAATAGGAAATTGGACTTACAATGATTTCAAAACTTTTCCTGGTAGGCTACACTTTAGCAATACATAACGTATTTAACAAATTCTATGTTATTTTATTTATTTGAGAAGAGCGCCTGTTTAAAACATTTAAATTTTTCACATTAAATGTTTCACATTTAAATGGATGCCCAATTAATTGGCCATAATGTTAATGTTAGGCACATGTCTGTTGTGTAAGGCTATCTATTCCTTATAACATTCTTGCCAAATGTGCAAAATGTTAGCTGTAGTTGTATGTTTTAGGTATCTCGTTCTATTTTCACCCTCAACCCATGCCCTCCTTGCCAAAACTCTGCCTGCCAACACTCTTGGGGACCATATTAGTTTGACGCATAATCCACAAGTTGTTGCATAGATTACTTTGATATAATTTTGCTGACACTTTTAACAAGAGAATGTAAAACCGCAAGTGCATTCCTGACCTAATCACCTGGATAATAGTTAATCACATTGTACTGTATATAACTAAGCAAATGCTGTAGGAACGTACCTGCGAACAAAAACAATTACCTGTTTTTCTGTTAATTGTCATGTGCTGCAGGTATTCCAACAGAAAAGGACAAACATTTTCTTTGAGAAAGTGCTCGTCCTTGTGACTGAGACTGATGCAGTCCCTCCTTTCGGTTTCCATTGGAAATTTGAGATTTCTTTATGAGCAGGAGGATGGAAGCAGCAGACTGCCATACTCCTCAACCTGTGGCCTTTGCCTCTTCCTCCCAAGAGGTTTCAGAAGAGGAGGATGTCAGGAGCCTCATGTTCACTGATCTAAAAGGCTCTCTTGGGTTTGAGGAAATGTAAATAAAACAATACAACTCTTTTGAATGAAAAGTAGATTTTTCTTTTTAAATTATCTTTGTCTACAAGTTTGTTGGTTGTTTAATTATCTAATCAAACACTTCAGATGTAATTTAGTTAGTTCAGCAGTGTACTTGAATAAGTCCATCCAAATAGAGACTTTGCCTATATACTAGTTTAGAGTATATTTAGAGTAAGTCAGATACTAGGGAAGTGACAGTGCACAAATGCTCACCAGTTTTAAAAACAGAGGGTTGGGCAAGTTGTCGGTAAGTTGCATGTTGGTTGATTGTACATGCAACAAAACACACCTAAGTAAATGTGTTCAATTGGGACGTGAACCCTCAAAATTTATCAAGCACTATGCTGTAGCTACTTCACTTTCCAGTATGGCAATTGGCGCAGTGTTGCCGTGAAGATTACCAGTGAGTGAAAACTGCACAATTAATGTTATTGGGTCTGCCAGGCTTTGTAAATCAAACACGTTTTAGCACTCCTCTGGCCAACATGCAGGCCTAGGATTCCATCCATTTTACATTACAAAGGGCCTAAACCAGAGATGAGCAAAAATAATTCATCATCTAAGATCTGACCAAATACAAATATTTCCCAAAACTATCAATGAATTGCAAAATAGTGGTCTTTTTTTATTTCCATTACCCAACTCAATACGAGTTGAAATGTAGAAAAAGACAACCCACACATGCGACTACGCCATGAGTACATTTGAGTTGATTTGAGAATTACATTGGGGAATGTTTACTTCCAGTCACAGATTTAGCTGGCTGGCTGGCTGAATTTGTCTCCAATTTGTTGTACTACTGTCCCTCTACTTAGCGGATTAATGACCAAATGTGGAATTTCCGAGGGTGTATATTCAAACCCTTTTAAAATTGTGGAAGAATTTTTATTTATAGAATTTTTTTAGATGGTTTTAGCTAAATAAGTTATGGAATAAACTTAGTTAAATTGGGGTACTGGACAATAAACTGTACAGTCAGAGTACAAAATGTACTTGACTTTATAGAAGACTGAATTTATGCTGACCAAACCAGGAGTTTGTGTGTTACTGGTATATATGGGGAAAATTAAGTGTTGGAAACTCTATTATGTATATTTATTGCTGAAAAGTATAGTGTTGTGCTCCAAGAAGTAACATATTACATTTAAATACAAATTATGAAATACTGGGAGGTGATTAAAAACTATTTTTTAGATTGAAAATAGTTCCCATTCCTATCTACCCAAAAGCTGTCCAACTGACAAAATGGACCAACATTTCCACATGCAGAATTGGTGAATTACGTGCCCTCATATGTACTGTATTGGAGGCAGGGCTAAGCTGCTACTTAGGTCTGTTCTTATTCTGAGCCGTTACGTTGAAAATATTTAAAAGTTGGTGTGTAAAAACTAAAGGGCGAGATAAAAAAAAATAAAACAATGCATTAATAACGCTGTAAAAAGCTGCGTTGGGTTGCGCATTTTATGCCGTTATTATGCTATCTTTTCTTATCAAAACGTCTCAAAACGCGTCAGAAATAGGCAAATTGTGACCTATTTGTCTCTATATACACAACGCCTTTCAAAATACGCCATAAAATGGAGAACTGTGACCCATTTCTTTCCATAGTTTGAGGAAAGACACAGTGTAACAACGCGTCACTGCCAAATGCGTTCTGACGACATCAGAAACAACTAAAATGATAAACCAGGCCAACAAACAAAACAAAAAAAAAATAGAAAAATGGACAGTTTATTGATTTTTTTATTAAACCAAATACGTAATAAATTGCTAAACAAATCTGAAGATTTCTCTGTGTAATCACTTGATTATAAAAAAATTATTCAAACGGGTGTGACATACCTACATTTTGTGACGCAGCCGGGACATAATTCAATACAGCTACCGGTGTGGTGATATTGAAAGGTCAGTAGGAAGTTTTTACAAGCGTTACTGATTTTATATTCGTTTGATCTGTATTATAGTATATAGTGACTCCTGTTGTCATGCAATGACCCAACTCTTTTAAACTTGATACGCTTGCACTGATCCAAACTAAGTTATTATATGGGCTTGGCTGCAGTTGGCCACCATTCACATAGCTTCCATTTGGTAGCAATACGTTTGGGAACGTTATCTTAAGTCTGAGATATTAGATTCCTTGTTTTGCATTACAACTGTAAGATAAGATTAGAACAATGGCCATCCTGATTTTGAGTTGTTTCGTTTTTCCATAATAGTTTCAGTTTTTTTTTATATCAATCTATTGTTGTCAGGTCAGATTTCTGATGTATTTGTTAATGAGCGAACGATTGTAAGGTAAAACTAATTAAATTAATGGTCTGTTGGTCTAGATGACATGAAAGTGGAAGTTACAGTGTCGAAAAAAGGTTTTTAAACTCGCAATTTATAAAGTTTTGCCAATTATTGACGTCAAAAAGCAAAAACATCATTCGGCCGACTGACAATATTGTGGTAGCCTACACAACATACAGCCAACACAACAAATAGTTCTCCATTTGTGAAGGGTCAACTGTTCGTTATGGTAATGCACAACACGTCCCTCAATTCGTTGTGTAAAAATAATCCACAGATATCTTTTGCCATCCACAATCTCCAAAAAATAAAATCACAAATACGCTTTTCAGTTGTTTTCAGAAACCATCAAGCTGGATGAGAATGGCATTAAAGTGCTTACCTGCTGCACGATCAAAGTAATCTCCTGTTTAATCAATACAAATGGAACAACATAAAGAATACAAATACAAATATATACACGTTTAAGGAAATATTTGAGGTGAATCACTTTTTATTCAGCCTATATGAATGATAGTCAGATTGTAGGTTACACTTTTGTTAGAAAGCCATATGAACAACTGGGACCTTGCTGCCTAGGCAGCCGCCACCCCCAGACAGAGTTGGCCTTCTTTTAGCGCCAGCTGGTCCCACTGTTTGATCAGCAATTTTACAGAGTTCGAATGGGGAGACTCCTCCCATGAAGGCAGTATTTCTCTCGACAGCCAGCACGTGCAGGTTTTTTGTCCTGCTGCTGGGCCTGTAGCAGGCCATCTTTGCTCCATTTCCCTGCTGTTGCAAGGTCAGTGTCGACTGCCCGAACTGGTGCTCCGTTGTGAGCACTACTGTCCTTGTGTTGTTTCTGACGTTCACTTGACCGACACCCTGCCTCAACCCAGGGTTGCCAGGACATGGTGTCAGCCTTGATGTGCTTCCGCTACACCCGGTGCTCAATAGCGTAGTCATCCGTGTCCAAGATAAAGGTTTTATAGGGGTTGAGGAGGGCGAGGAGAGGGACCTAGTTTAGCACCTCTCTCAGACAACGTCAGGCTTCCGCACAGTCTTTGTACCAGTAAACCGGCCTACCTTTCTCAGTGAGGCGGTGGAAGGGCTTTTCAATGGAGGAAAACCCGTGGACATTGCGGCAATCGTAGGATGGCAGGCAGATGAAGCGCTAGCCGTCCTTTACCAACTTTGGCACTGGCCAGGCCTTACAGTGGCACCTTGGCGGGGTCTGTTGCTACCCCACCCTGCTCCATGCTTTTCCCCAGGTACTCGGTTTCCCGGTAGAGAAAACGGCACTAATAGGATGCAGGCTGGTTCCTGCTCCCTTAATAAGTTTGGAGACAACTCGCAGGGTGGCCAGAGCGGTTGCTATTAACGATCCGAACACCAGTTGAGCCTCCTGGGACACAATGTGCGGGGAATGGGAACAAGCACCCACTCTATCAGGCGCTCAAATCTGGCACGTTGCAGTGCCCAAATGGCAGGACTTGGAACTGGCTTAGACCTTGGCCAATGGCAAAAGCAGTCTATGGCTTGGCATTGTCATCCAGTTCAATCTGGCAGTAGCCGCTACGTAGGTCGAGTGAACTGAACCATGTGGAGCCCACTACACAGTCTGGGGCCCCATTGATACAGTGGAGTGGGTACGTAATTTTTGAGCACAGGATTGAGTGCCCTGTAGTGAGCTCAGAACAGAAGGAACCCGTTCTTCTTGGAGGACAGGACCACTGGGGATGCACAGGTGCTCTCAGAGGGTTCGATACCCCCGCTACCGCCATTTCTTTGATCATGGTCTCTGCTGCCTCCAGCTTAGCTAGGGGGAGGTGTCGTGGAGGCACCCGGATGGGCGATGTGTTCTCCGTGTCGATCGATGTTTGACCCACCCAGTTGCTCCTGTTCCACTGCCTCCAAGCCGTACTGATTACAGAACCACTGCCCCTGGGTGACCTCCTTGGCCTCCACACTGGCGGCCCGGCCTGTTCTGGTTGTAAACTGGCTGGTTTTACTTCCATTAAGACAAGACGTTGCATTATGTGATTCACCGTGAGCTGCTGTGAGAATGTGGTTCAACATGATCTGATTTTATATCCATAGGCCTACTTTCAAATTAATACTCAACAAGTACATTCTGGAATAGACATATAACATTAAAAGGCTTCAACATGTTTGAAAGGAAAATCACAAAAGCACTACTTTGAGACCACTGTGCCATCCTCCTACCTTCTGTTACATTTGGCTTGCAGTGCAACCCAGAGCAGTCTGTCTGTAATCCACCTGTAAGTTTTTTAGGTTAGGAATGACCCCATCTGCAAATCCCTCCTGAAGAACTTTTTTAGGTTCTCATGGAGGCCTTTGTTTTGTAAGTGTTGAAAGGATTGGCTCGAGGAAGTTGATTTAGGTTAGTAAAGAGTCAATACAAGTATGAGGAGTATATCTTACCGCAGTATTGCGAGATTTAAAATGTTCGGCAACAAACCGTTTGTTTCCGGGTTTTTTTTTGCATCTGTTTTGTCAATGCCTGCTTTGATTACTGATGATATATGGGGATCATTAAGGGTTGCGCCAACTCAAACGGCCAGATTTCAACCCTTACCCCTTATGACTCAGTTTTGAGGGGCAAGTCGAAAAGCAAAATGTAGGGCTAGGGTCAAGGCATGAAGATAAGCAGTTAGGCCTAAAAGATGGCATAACCTGCGTTTCAGCCAATCCAATTTACATAGTCAAACTTCACTTTCTGCCTTTAATTAAACAAATATACACTCAAAAAGACCTAAAAGGTCACTAATTAAAAGATTGTTGTTGGAGAATGGTGTTTGTGTTTATGTCTGTCTTCCTCTTTTTGAATTTAAGTAAAGAGTTTGAATTTACTCCACAGTTTATTTCCAGTTTGTGGTGGACTGGACGACAAATACTGGCACATATCATTTCCTCTTGCATCTTTTTTTAAAACCCATTTTACTTATTTTTGTATTGGTTTGTATTTTTGTTCCAAACAGGAAACCCATGATGACTGGAAACCTGCCTCTTGACATTAATATCAAAGAGCCACAATGGGACCAGGGAACGTTTATGGGGCGAGCCCAGCACTTCTTCAAGGTTACTGATCCCAGAACTGTCCTGCTATCATCAGCAACTTTAGAGGAGGCAAGAGTCACTGTGGAGAACTACAGGTGAACAAAGACAACCGACAAGTCAGAATGAACTAAACTTCAAATAAAACAATTTTATTGTCTTTTGTAGTGTAGAAATGTGGGTATGGGGAAGGGGATGACAGAAGGACATATCAAATAAAGGGGAGACTGGGTAAAGTGAAACGTTAAGAAGAGATGCTGACAATCCAAAATGAAATTATTAAGTTTGGGATGGCAATTTTATTTTTTTCAGGCTGTGGGCCCACCACTTGCAAGGATAGGCATCGAGGTCGGGTGAAAGGAGGTGTGTTGCATCGTAGGCTGGTTCTAGGGATGTGGAATGTCACCTCTGGTGGGAAAGGAACTTGAGGTGGAGTGCGGGAGGTGAAGCGGTGCCATCTAGATATAGTTTGGCTCACGTCTTCGCATAACACTGTGTCTTGTACCAAACTCCCGGAGAGGGGCTGGGCAGGTGTGGCGATTCTCACAAGCCCCCGGCTGAGCACTGCTGTGGTGGAGTTTTCCCTGGAGAATGAGAAGACCACTGCGAACACTAGGGGAAGGCTTTGACTGTAGTTTGTGCTTGTGCACCAAATGGTACTTCAGAGTATCCGGCCTTCTTGGAATCGCTGGGTGGGGTCCTGGAAAAAGTATCATACAGGTTCTGCTGGGGGACTTGAGCACTTATGTGTGTGACAATGCAGAAAACTGGGGGAGGATGAATGGGAGGAATGGCTTGCCCAAACTTGGGTGGTGTTTCTTGCTTGAATTCTTTGCTAGTCATGGATTGACCATAATGAACACCATGTTTTAGCATAGGGAGGCTCATAAGTGTACTTGAGTGCCAGAACACCCTAGGCCGCAGATTGATGATCCACTTTTTGTTGTCGTATCGTCAGACCTGCGACCGTGTGTCCTGGACACATCGGTGAAGAGGAGCTGAGCTGTCAGCTGATCACCATCTGGTGGTTAGATGGATCAGGGTGCAGGGGAGGCTGCTGGACCGGCCAGGTAAACTCAAACGTGTAGTGTGGGTGAATAGAGAATGTCTAGCCGAGGTCCCTGTCCGTGGTGTTTTTAGCTCCCTCCGCTGGAAGAATCGGGCTTCCCAGGGGAGGTTGGGAACATGGAATAAGAGTGGGCCCTGTTCAAAACCTCCAATAAGGGGGTGGCTGCTTGGAGTTGTGGTCAATGTTGTCAATGCCTGTAGTAGCGACAACTGAAGAACCCACTGGTGGACACTAGTGGTGAAAGAGGCCGTCAGACTGAAGAAGGAGGCTTTATGGACTTGGTTGGCCCAGGGGTTTTCTGAAGAAGCTGACAGGTACCAGGCGGTCCATTCAAATTGAGGCAGATTGACTGGAAATTACTGGGCTGCATTTTTTTTTTGCCAGTCCGCCTGGGTGGAGAGAAAATAGTAATATATTTCTGACAAGTAATCTTTTGGTTGAAAATGTCTATTTGTGCAACATTAAAACCACACATTTGAGGACTATGGATAGCAGTTACTCGGTTATGCCTCCTCATGCACTTACCTGTAAATATGACTATTTTGCACTTCTGGTTAGATTTCAACTGTATTGACTCTGTACCTGTTCTCAGCTCAGTGACAAAATTTACTTTGATCTGATCTACTTTAAGAATAAATCGAGACTGCCAACCTCTGGACAACCTTCATAGCATTGTTATCCAGGCTAAAACCAATAGCAATTAGTACATGTAACCAAATATCCATGAAGTTGTCATGGAAAATCTTGGATAAGCCCAGCAGATTTGGCATAGTTACTCTGAGAGATTAATGCTTCGTTGACTTGACTAATGTCGTTTTTAGGGTTTTTAATTCTGTTTTGTAAAGGTGTATAAGATATAAATAACGATTATAATATGTGTCAGTTAAGAAAATGTGTGTTTCCCCAGAGCTGGAATTGTAAAGCCTGGACTGACGGAGGATGAGCTGTGGAAAGCTAAATACATTTATGATTCCGCGTTCCACCCTGATACGGGAGAGAAGATGTTTGTGATTGGTCGAATGAGTGCACAGGTGCCAATGAACATGTCAATTACAGGCTGCATGCTCACCTTTTACAGGTATGAAATTGAGGTATGGTTATATTTAAAAAAATAAATGGATAATTGTCATGAATTTAGAATCTACTCAACATGATTGTTCACACTGTATGTTTGTCCTTTATTCCAGTATGTGGACAGTCTACTGAAGTTTTAGATCTGAGTCTAAATGAAATGTACACATTTGAAATAGCAGTTTAAAACACACAATTTTTTTATGTTTTCATTCCAATATTTCTTTTTGCTTGTTGAGTACTTTCTTGACACCTCTTTCCTTGCTTCTATTTCTAGGACTGTTCCAGCGGTAGTGTTCTGGCAGTGGGTGAACCAGTCGTTTAATGCTGTGGTCAACTACACCAACCGTAGTGGAGACGCCCCGCTGTCCAATAAGTATGGGTGGCAAGTTAACCCTTGGTTGTTCGTGTTTCTGTCACTCACACAATGTTTGCAGGTCTGATGAAACCCCCCCAAAAAAATTTTAAACTAGATAACAATTAAGTGCTATAATACGCATATGGTGTGGACTGCATTCCATCAATAACTATAAAGCTGTTCACCTCTGTTTTTAACCTCTACCTGAACCTGTCTACTGTGCCCACCTGCTTCAAACAGTTCACTTTTGTCTCTTTATCAAAGGACTTGCCATCACTTGTCTGATTGACTACTTCCCTGTAATAATTGATCTCCATCCTCATGATGTGCTTCAAGAGGCTAGTCAGATTCCACATCTTCTCCATCCTAGCTGATATCTTAGACCCCCCTTCTTGAAGTTTGCAGATAATCATCATTGTGGGTCTTATCTAGATTTTATCTCCAATAAAAGTGAGACCACCTACAAAGAATAGGTTAGTTTCTAGCCGGTTCGCCTACTGCAAGTAACCGTTGCTGCATTATTGTATATCTCTGTTGGTTCCTCGTTGCCAAATTCCAGTTCAAATAAATACAGCTGAATTCCATTGTGAACTAAAATTTCTATAAATTTGTCATCTAATTATGCGGTGGAATCAGTAATCTCGTCAACCACAATCACAGACAATGTAGACAAGTAGCTGTCTAGATGCAATGTTATAACTATAAACGTCACAGGCACAGGTTTGCTTGGCACTAATTTGCGCATTCCCCCTAATTCTTTATTGCCCGCCTTTGGGTGTACGTTACTGAGAAAACCAGGAAATTCCTGTCTGGAAACGACTGCAGTTTTTTTTATTTAAAAAAATTACCACCCTATTGCATAACTTTTGGGACTCGCTTTACATTCTACTGTTTGATTGTGAAACGATAGTACTACTTGTAAAGTTTAACATTGGAATATGATAAACATGAAAAAGTTGAAAATTGTTGAAGGACCCCTTTAAATAAAGAAACTTGACTTATTTGGACACAAAGGGAAACTTTTTCAATTACCATGTGAGAAAGATTTCATATATATATATATATATATATATATGAAAATGCATTAATAGTTGACCAGTTAATAGTTTGTAATATGTCTATCATTTTCCTAACATTAATCGACACTTTTGAAAGCGGTCATATCTGTCTAAATTGGCATTGATTAGATTGGGTTCTTCTCTAGATCGTCCTTCATCCCAATACCTCTCTTGATTTTGAAGCAATATTTATTAATATTAGCATTTTTTTATATTGAAATTTTTTAACATGATGGGAATATAGATGTTCATTATATAATATAGGGTTCTATAATATAGCTTATAAGTCTGTTAGCTGACAATATCTGGGTTTTTGGGCGGTAAAACACATGTAAAGCTAATACATTTTGTCTGAGAGAATTTTTTGCAATGATGTCTTTATTTAGTCTGGTTTCCAGTATGCCTGCTGAAAAGGAATTCTCTATTAAAACAGACTTCAACCAGATTCTGGCTTCTGGAGGGCAAAGTGACAAGGTTGATGCGCTTTGCAAGCTTTGATTTTCAAAAGGCAGCGGCCAGTTGACTTTTAGCCTGACGCAAGTTATTTCAAATTGAAAGAGGGGCATGGTGTCCAAAACCGCATTTTTATATATTTGAATTTTTAACATTTCCAGTATGATTTTTCTTTTAATCTAACTAAATTAAACCAGAGGTAGGGCAAGAGCTACGGCATTTTGGTCCTTGCGCCCTGTGCTCTGCAAATGTATAAGTGATATGGTAGATTCAAGCATGTCAATGTGTGCATAGAATTGGAATGCCAAGACCTAATCATTATAAGGTTTGATAGTTCACAATCACTTTGTGTGATCATTCCGTGGCCAAAATTTGCGGTGCATCAATCTTTTTTCCTGTGATCTCCCAGTCAGCTGGCTGTAGGTTATGCCAGTGCCACCACAGGAGCAGTGGTCACAGCCCTAGGACTCAAGTCTCTGGCCAAGGTGCAGAAAATTTACATCACATAACTTGCATAGAATTGCATTCAAACAGAGAGAACCATTTTCCAGATTTTTCTTGTTTGCATTATTTATATAATTGTTTTATCAATATCTTTAGATTACCTACTAGCCTGGGAAACACTAAATTGATTGATATCAAGTTGAAATACCTCTTATGCCTAATTCAATACCTAAAGTATATTGTGAACTGTCTTGTTTTCCCTAGAGTCTCCCTGCCATCATGAGTAGGTTTGTGCCCTTTGCTGCTGTGGCTGCTGCCAACTGTATCAATATTCCTTTCATGAGGCAACGGTGAGCACTTAGAAATCTGCATACACACACACACACACACACACACACACTAGGTAGAAGTTGTACCCCGATACACATTGTCTTTGCTGCTTTGTTTTGCAAAAATGTGCATTGCGATGTACAACATGGCAATGTTCAATTCAATTCAATTTTATTTATATAGCGCTTTTTACAAAAACAATTTGTCACAAAGCAGCTTTACAGAAATATGGATGTTATGGACATAAACGATTTATCCCTACCTATCTACCCC
>JAVQJS010047235.1:0-10745 GCA_036024795.1 Galaxias rostratus | reverse complement strand
CATGTGTGACCCTACATCATACTTTTTGGCGCCATCCATATCACTTTTTTTCTTTTTTCTTTTTATTTGCCATTTAATGGTTTAGAAATGTAACTGTACAGTCACAATGAAAGAATGTAATGAGTGGTTTTGCATTGTACATAACTGTAATTATTTATGTTTATTTTATCATTTGTACCATATCAATGCCTTGTACAGTGTTTTTGTTCTGTTAATTTAAAATTATTTTGTATTTTATTTTTATAAACTGGTTATAAATAAAATACTCATCAGCATGCAGACTAAACGACCTAATTGATTTTTTTTTATTTAGTTTAATGTGTATACAAAGAGGAAGTAAATTACTTTTTTTTAGGAATTGAAGCTTTATTTGTGCTTGGAATTATTCAGTCCTATTAAGTCAGTGATGCAGAGCTGCGGAACTCGCGATTTGTCCAGCCCATTTTCAATTCTACAGTTGCGCATGCGTCAACTACACTTTTAGGCGAGAATGGCGGCTCTTTTAGAATCTTTACTTCTGGAGAAAGTGGATATTTTCAAGGCACAGCAGTGGTTAAAGCACATCGAGGTAGGTGGAAGTTGTGAGGATGTATATGGACATAATAATTATTAACTGTCTTCATTTTTATTGCTCAGGGCATGAAATGTCATAGTACATAACAAATGTAAACAGAACTTTCTTCCTCCTGGCTAGCCCACGTTAACTGCTACTAAGCTAGCTTCTACACCAGCTAGATTTTAGCATGCATGCTAACAACAAGTACTCAGCAGTCAAACATATACTTTGCTAGTGTTGATACAGACTTGATAGCCAATATTATTTTTTCCAATATTAGATGTTTACTCGCTATTTTTCCTGCATGGATTATTTTTCTTTATACCATTGCTTAAAAATTGTTATTAGCCTGGAGTAAGCTAATGCCTGGGCCACATAACCTTGTGACGGTGAATGTTGGCTGCAAATAGGTGTTTCTACAATTTCTTGAGCTATCAAACGGTCAAAGAAGATGACATAAACACATGTAAATACATAGTTTTAAATATTTTTCTCATCAGGACAATGACATCTTGTCTTTTGGGGACCCTGAAGTGACGGTTCATAGACAGGAATTTGTTGCTTTCTTACTACATTTTCTGAGAGAGCAAAGCTGCCAAGCCCTAACTCATGGACCTGCCACCCCTGCAAAGACTTCAAGTCGCCCCCGTCCAGCACAGTCCCATGGCCTTTCCAGAGGTTGCAGGTCCACTGGAGGTAGCACAGGTGTCCGGAGTGCCAGCCGAATTCAGTTATTCTCTCCTTCTCCTTCTGTGTCCCCAATGGGTGGAGGGGAATGGAATGCCGGCCAGGCTGGCTCCCACTCTTTGAATGGTGTTACCACCCTGATCAGCCCCTCTGACAGCTCAGCATGGAGTCCTGCTTCCCATCCCTCTGGCCCAGAGCGCAGGTCTGCCCAGCGAGTCAGCCTGGGGGACTACGTTGTTTCCCCTCCAGAGCTTCAGCCCAGCCCAAGCCTACATCGTGGTCGTAAGAAGAGTGGCGGAATGGGTGGACAGGGGAGGCACACAGTCGGACGTGGAAATGGACACAAAAATGAGGATTCAGTGCGAATGGACGGTAGCGGTTGGAGAGGAGGGAGAGTAGGAGGAGGGCACAGCAAGACGAATGACCAGGTTTCTCCTCCTCCTGCTCTGTCTGTCGGCCCACTCAACTTCAACAACTTAGAGGATTTCCCACCTGTCGGAGCTTCACGCACCTCACCCCCGTATGTATACAGTACATGCACAGTATTTAGTACAACATTTTTTTGTATCAAATACTACATATCTGTTTTGGTCAGTGAATAATCTGTTTTGTGTCATCTGTGTGACCTCCCTTTCCAACAGGGTGCCCAAACCCTCGAGGAGAATCAATCCAACACCTGTCAGTGCAGAGCGGCCTCATTCCAAACCTAAGAGCTGCTTTACTTCCACGCCATTCAGCAAGCCCTTCAGTCCCCCGTCAGACCCAGAGACCACGGTGGGGTTGCAGACTGTGGGAAGCCCCCTCAGTCTGCAGGAAGAGAGGGAGTTGTTGAAGATGGAGAAGTAAGTGGGTTTGAACAAGGTTCTGTCATGCTAAGTTTCAATCATATGTTTTTTTATTTCATACTCTTGACTCACAGTTGTTGTTTGTTCCCGCACGTTTTTGTATTGCTTTCTAGAAAAGAAAAGCAGTTGACTCCTAGCTATTACCTCTCCACAATGGTCTTTAAATATTTATTTTTCTGACATGGTTAGCTACTCTATGTAGCGTCTTTTCACTCTCTATTTGTCTTCTCTTTGCAGAAATAAACGTACATTGCAAACCAGCTCTCCAATAGCAGTCTCTGTTGAACCCCGCACTCCTACCAAATCAGGGTTGAGGCCGTACTCCAAGGTGACTCCAGACACTCAGACTACAAATCCTGAGCCGTTGAAAGTTACCTTCGCTATTGAACTGGACCTCCTGGCTGTGTTGTATTGCACCTGCATTTCTGGTAAACTAACAGTTTGCAGAATTTAGTGCCATTTTGTTTTGTTCTAATCCCAAAGAAATCGTACTATACTTTGATTCATTTTCGTGGCTGAAGCCAATCTAACAGCTTCAATCATTACACCTTACTTTATGTTTGTCTTGCACAGAAAACTTGGTGCCCAATGTATTCCTGGAGCTGTTCTTTGTGATTCAGCTGCTGACTTCTCGATCACCACCCACCAGTGAGGAAGAGGAAGATAATAGTACGTGCCTCGTCAAGCCAGGTAAGCATTAAACCCAGTGTGCTAATGTATATAAGTCACCAATTATAGTATTTATTCTTAGTCATAATTATTAAGTTGTCTATTTATTTTATTTATTTTAATTTTATGTTTTGGCCAGATGTTCTGGAGAAAGATTACCTGGGGAGGGTTCACAATTGTGTGTATTTTGCGGTGAGAGTACTGGAAAATCAATTTCCGTAAGTGATGTATTTCTTTTGAATTCTTTATAAATCCTAACATTCACGTCCTCTTGGCTCTACGGTTCAATTGATCCCTTACCTATGTGTTAATGTTCAAGGTTGGTAGCTCACTTAGATAAGTGCACCTTGCGTTTGCTGGCAGAGAACGAAAGGGTAGCCTGTTTCTCTCCAAAACTCAGGGACCAATTGACTTCAGCCCAGGAGACCAGCGCAGCCAAGGTACTATCCCCGAACACATCTGACTGGGTTCTCAGGCATTCGTGAAGGTTCTCCCTTTAAAAAGAGAACCTTATTCAGGTTTTACACTTTTATGAGGGATCTTTCTCCTATAATTATTAGTGTTTGCTCTTAAGGCCATCTTTCTCTTCCTCTCCAGTGCTCTCCCTCTGTGGCCACTTTCATTCACTCTGTGCCCTTCCAGCCTGCCACTGATAACAGGTCCAACTTCAGCAGTGACAAGGCCTTCCACACCTTCAGAAAGCAAAGGTACAAAGGAAGACTTTGGAAAAGCATGTTTGTTTGTTTGTTTCATTCATTCATTCATTCATTTACTTACAATGTATTTATTTATTTTTTGTCATCTAGGGATATTTTCTATGAGTTGCTCCGTGAGTGGGAAGACTTCCACAAAGAGCCTGCTTGGGACTTTGCTACTGCTTTTGGTGGCAGGATCAGGTAGGAGCATCCTATCCATTTTAGTGGCTCCACGGAGACTTTGGGATGATGATCGTCAATAGTGCCACGGTGGTGAAGTTGAGTTCAGTTTTGTCTTTCAGAGGGATGGTGAATCTGCTGACCGCTGCCGGAAACCACTCCCACTTTGCCCGTCTTTTCCTCAAACAGCTAGTTCAGGTAGGATGATTTACTCCTCAGTCTTGTCCATCCACCAGACTCTCTTCACCTCGTCTTTTTTGACCAGCCGTTTCATCCCTTTCCACCCATGTGTTTACCACTTTCTTTTTCTGTTGATTTGTTTGATTTCTTCTGATATCGTCGCTTGCCGCAAACATAACGCCCCAAGAAACAGCTGGGCCATAGACAAGGTCATCACCCTGACCCCCCACTCCTTCCTCACCTATAGATGTGCAAAGGCCCCTGCACCACCCGCTCCTCAAGTGACGCGCCCGATGCTGACCTGCTTGGCATGCTGGGAGCGGACAGCCTGGGCCGTCTGAAGCGGCTAGAGGAGCGTCTGATCCAGCCCCAGGGCCTGACGGGGCCCTGCCCTCCCCCCTCTTTCCCGGGACACCAGGAGTTCTTTAGGGACTTCCTACTCGCAGCCAGCTGGTCAGACGACAGCTCATACTACCAATAATAGTGCATGCTTTCAATTGAATGTTTGTGTTTCTGTCATGGGATTATCCTTGTTTTCACTTGTTGTTATGTAATTTCCATGAAATTGTGCGCAGACATTACTGTAATTACAGTGTGACCGTGGTATCAATGTGTATTCAGCAGAAACACGTTACTGGAAGATCGTTGTCCCTTTCATCCATGCTTGGTTGTGCTCTGTCTAGCCTATATGTATGTGGCCTTAACCTATGCCCCCTCTCTCGCTTTCACTTTCTTTCTAACACTCTCCACCCCCCAGCTGCCACCTGAACCAGCACTTGAAGGACAGCCTGTGTCAGCAGCTCCTCCAGCTTGATGAGGTGTTGATCCTGGGGCCTGTTCAGGTCGCTGGAGACCAGGGGGACCAGGAGGCAGACGGAGACATGGAGCAGCAGGTCAGTCTGAGGCGTCCTAAACAGTGATATGCATGTCTACGGTATGCCAGTGTGCATGCTTTCACCACTTGTCCTTCATAATATAGAACATACTAGATCGAATACTGGAATACATTTGTGGAAAATGCTTTTCCTGAGACTCATCTGAGTTCCAAGGCAACATTATGTTCGATCTAATGTCTGACCCTTTTCAATCATCTTTTTTTATATTAACCATAATTGATCTTGGGTAAGGATCCATTTCTAACGGAGGGCCAGCAGAGATTTCTGACTCCTCTCACTGACTCTTGTATCAGGATGAAAAGCAGAGGTTCTCGTCAGTGCTGCTCCTGGCCCGTCTCCTGGCCAAGTTCCTGGGCTTCATCTCCTTCCTGCCCTATCAGACGTCAGAAAGGCCGTCCAAGGAGCTGCAGGAGGTGGCCCTCTCTCTGCGCAGCAAGGTACATAGCACTATAGCATAGCATAGGCTCGTCCTACTGTGTGCTCTCCTTTCAGAAAAAATCGGGGTGAACCTTAGACAAATTCAAACTTTTTTCCCCATGCCAATGAGCTTATCTTTCGTGCCTAAATGCGCTCATTCTCACCCTCCTGCCCACAGAGTGCCCCGGCGCTGGACGTGTGTGTGGTGCTGCGTAGCTGCGTGCTGCGGCGGCGCACCGTGCTCACCGTGCCCTGGGTGGTGGAGTTCCTCTCCATGCTGGACCACACGGCCCCCCAGCTGCTCTGCTACAGGAAAGCCCTCGGCATGCTGCTGCTGCTCTACAGGTGTGGGCAGCGTTCCTTTGGCCTCTCCCCTCTCTCGCTGACCATCCTCGTTTGGTTCTGTTTTCCTTACTCCGTTCTCCTCCCCACCCATTTTTTATCCTGCCTTGCACTCTGTTCATTTCCCTTCCGCTGTTATTTTCTGACCGGTTGTGTTTGTGTGACGCAGCGTTCTGTGTTCTTGACCTCAGGCGGATGGTCCTGGGGAAAGGGGGAGAGACGTGCTACCTGAACCAGTTGCTCACCGTGGCATTGTTGGGGTGGCTCTTCCAGGTAATGAAAAATGAAATGAAATTTGAATGTGATTCGAATCAGTCATGGGGCCAACAATTCGGCCGACAACTGTCCATAATAATGAGTTTGTGTCCAGATCCCTGTGATTCCCGAGGACATTTTCTTCACCCGTGATTTCACAGAATTTGCCGAGCTGGAGGAAAGCGACGCAGGCACTCAAGGACTTGTAAGTGAATAGGCAGTTTGCAACAACAAAGGAAACATTTGTCTCCTAGAGGTAATAGGTTACCTAAATACAATGAAGTATTATTATAGGTGACATACAAAATCAGAGAGATCTATACTGCACAACACAAAAATGTGTTTTTGTTTTCAGGACTGTCTCCCCCTGGTGGACCATCAGCTTCTCTACACCTGCTGTCCCTTCCTAGGTAATGAACAAGAATCCCAAAGGCCACTATAGCTGCAAAGGTATGGTTTTTCATCTTTAACTTCATGTTTTCTTTTCTGTGTTTACCTTAATTGATCAGGAGAGTTTCGCAAGCTCCTTGCTGCTTTTGTGTCTGGAAGCGCGGCCAAGAGTGGGGGCATCGTCCGCAAGATCACTCCCACCTCCGCCGAACTGAAGGGGACTCCCCCCGCCTCCAGGTCACAGCAAAAGCTACAGGTAGGCCAGGGGAACAACTAGCAGGGCACGGCAAAGGTCTGACCCTGTTCTGATGACGCTTCGGATCGCTTCAATGGGGAATGGGTGTCTCTCTCGGTTTGTCAAGGTGGACTTGGAGCAAGCCTTCTTCCACAACCAGCCCCCTTCGCTGCGGCGCACAGTGGAGTTTGTGGCTGAGAGAGTGGGATCCAACTGTGTCAAGCACATGAAGTTAGTGTCAAATCGTTTACCCACGCTATTAATACATGTGTTTATATCGTATTAATATTGTGGTTTTTAACCTGGGTTCGATTGGACCCCAGGGGTTGGTGAGTTAGTCTCAGTGGTTCAGCGGAGGGCAGGACACACACACTGTGTGCGTGTCCGTTCCCCATGAAGGGTTGGTGAAGGGTATATCAATAATTAAATCATTACTCCATTAAGTATTGTACATTTGATGGGGAAAACTATTGGTATTTGCCACAGTTTCATATCATTGCATCCCTAACAATTTTTTTTATGAATTGATAATGATGAGTTATTATTGGCAAAATGGACTAACCATACTTTGTGTTTCAGAGCCACGCTTGTGTGTGAGCTGGTCCAGAGAGGAGAGAAGATGCTGAGAGATGGCCTGGCCTCATCGGCCTTCAACGCCCCTAAGCTCAATGACTCCATCTGTGCCCAGTTGTGTGATGGCGGCTTGCAGGCTCTGGAGAGAGCTACCAGGTAGGACACCGCTCTGCTTCGGGAGTCTCTTTGACGGACTGCAGCCCAGCACCACAGTAGTACCTGGTGTGTGTGTGTATAGGGGGCTTTGTGTGTCCTGACCTCCTCCATTGTGTGTCTCCGTCCAGGTTCTGCAGTGAGAAGGGTCCGGAGGCGCTCAGGGTCCTGCTGCCGGTTGAGACCTCCCCTGCGGTAAGCCCTCCAAACTCTGGCCCAAAGTTGGGTGTGTCTGTTCCTGCCAGCCTGCCTGCTTGTTTCCCAGTCTCTGTGCACCGGCTACATCTGTCATGTGTTGATGCTGGTGTCACCTATCCTGGTAGGTTCTCGCCACATCTGAGAGCATCACCCGAAGCCTAGCAACTGAGAAAGCTTGCAGCTGGCTCTCTGGCAACATCGCAGGTATCCCGGGCGTCAGTCATTGCACAAATCTTTGTTCACTCACCATCGTTGTTGCTACACATAGAAGGGATAATGATGTTCTGACGAGAACCAATTCAGAATCTGGATGTTTTTTATTTTTTTATTTTTGAATGACGCTATAGCGATGTAAATTATTCGGCACACTGCAGTACAGTACAGGGTAGAAGCTTTTACGAGTCTGAAACTTTAATCAGTCAGTTCCCCCTAACTTCTCGTCTGTTCCAGCCCTGATAAAGCGGGAGTGGAAAATCACATTTGACCGAGTGATGAAAACGGTGCCCGTCCCGGACCAAGGCGTGGTGGACGGGCTGGGGTTAGGGGTGGCCACCTCAGAACACCTGACCACCCCCAGGAAGAAACAGGGGAATGAGGTGATCGCTAGCTGTCCCGTAGGCTGCACCCACAGCGCCCTGATGCCCTCTGATGTCTTGGTAGAGATCAAGGTACGTGAGGGAGGGACCGGCTATCAGCTTGCAGTTTTCGGAACATTGTTAATTGTTTAAGCACTTATCGATGCACGAGTCCAATGTTCTGTTATGCCGTCAGTGCACACGGACCCACGGATTGTAAAATAGAAAGGCGTTGTGTACTTTGGAATGATCTTATTTTAGATGCCCTGAGAAGACCTGAATTCTCAGCTAAACAGATCCCTCTGGCCCCTTAGGAGGTGCTCAACATTGCGGTGGGACCCAGGGCTGCAGAGGAGCACATCACTGTTCCACAGCTCACTGTTTTACTGGAGGCAGTAGCAGCCACGCTGGACTGCAGAAAGGTAAAGGGAGGATCACATTATTCATCTATTAATGGATGGTGGAAACTAGTTTCTGGACCTTAATGGAACTCTGACCCCCCACCCCTCCTACAGTTTTTAACCCCAGTGTCCGAACAGATGCTGGTGCGCTCAACTGTCCTCCTAGCCTGCAAGTTAGGTAGGAAATCCAAATGTGAAAAGATTAAATAATAAAAAAAAAATTTTTAATATGTAGAACATTTAAAAAGTAATTATAGCATCACCTTGATTTGTATGATAGCTACTGCTTTACTTTGTAACAAGAGTTTTGTCTCTTCTTTGTGTCTGAAGTATCTGGTGAAGTCCCGCTGGTCCTCTCACAGGATGATGGTGTTGCCTGTGTTTCTGGCAGTGGGGTGGGTCCTGCTCCAGGGGTTGACTCTTGCCTCAGGGCACTACTGGAACAGGTGGCTGGGCTGTGGGAGACATCTTGTTGCTTCCCGGCCCCCCTTCACCTGCTGTTCACTGAACTGACCCTCAGTGCCTTACTGAAGACCAGCGGCGAAGAGGTATGTAGCTGTTACCTCCTCTTCTTTTTGACTGTAGTACAGAATCTTATACATTAGATGTGTACTTAAACATGGGAAGTGTCACACAAAATGAACAAACAAAAACAACATTATTAAAATATATTACATGGGAGTACCATAACTTTTGTTTATTTGTATGACCTATGCCCCACCTGTTTGATATTTGATGTTGATGCTGTACATAGGTAAGATGTGTGCCTTTGCCTTGTCGTTGCAGTGGAGCAACTATCTGTTTTTGGTCCGGAGGCTTGTTGAGAAGGGACTCGTGGGAGAGGAGGAGGTGTTGTCTCACTGGAACAGGCTGTCAAATTTACCCCTGCCAATGGTAATGAACCCGTAGTTCTTCATGAAGTCCTCTGGAATTGAATAATACATAATGAGATGAATAGTGAAAGTGTTTGTTTTGGTTGGCCCGTGTGAAGGATTTCATTCTCTTTCTCACTTAACATATTAGGATCTGATGGAGAAAGTCCAGTTACGGTCAGGGGCTGCCAACTCTCCCGAGCTGCTGCCAGAACTACCAAGCCACGCAGACGTGCTGCAGGTCTCACCACTGCCAGTAGAGGGTGCAACATGAACAAACGCCCCAAAATTCTGTAGCACCATTATCTAACCATCAATCCTTGCCAGCCTGTTTAGTGGTAGGAAAGTCTCCTTGTCTCCTATTCGTCGTGATCAGCAGACGTCGGGTGATGTCTTCATGGTCTGTCTTTTTCACAGTCAGACTCATCACAGCAAGCAGACTAATTTACCTGCCTTTTGATGGCGTTCACTTTGCACAGCACTGTCCACTTCGTCCATAAATGTAAACAGGCAATCAAGATTACCCTGTGAAATCACTTGATATCGACTTAATATGCAAATGGAGACTGTCATCGAATCAGTGACACTATTTTGTAGCTTTGATAAATGCAGAAGACTAGCATATCTGTAATGAAAAGCATCAGACCCAATTGGTATCATTGTGATTATACAGAAATGTTGAGGAATTACATGATTGCAAAGAATGTCATGTGTGACACTTGCTCAACAATTAAACACTAGTGATTAATAAGGTATTACTAGTGGTAGTAATTGAAATGCAGAAGTAAAAGATTTTTGCATTGATATTTTGTTCATGTTGAACGTTTTTTGTATTGTGTTGTGTGCTGCTTTTAAAAAAAAATTTCATTTAGTTAATGTAATAAAGATGTTTGTATTCATTGTACTCTCATTATTCTAGCATTCAAATACATTTAAAAACATTTTGTGACAGATGTGCGCATGGAGGATCATTGGCACAATTATTTGAAAGAAAAACCTAGCCTCCTGGTCCTTCCCTTGTACCGTTACCTTTTATTTGGGAAAGAAAGTATTTCTTCTAGAAGTGCTAAGAATGTGCTACAGAAATGACAGCTTCTCTCAATTTGAGGGTAGCTCGTAGCTGGATTCGCCGAGGAGGCTGCAGTCGAAACTGATTAGTTTGGACCATATTTACAAAAGAGTTTAGGGAGGCTTTGTCGTTCCTGCATTTTGACTGCAGATGACAAGTTTGGAACAATCTCAAAGCATACTTTAAAAGAGTATTTTTTTTAAATGTCTTAAGAATATATTTTGAAAGCCTATACAATAATACGACTTTGAACTGGATATAGGCTACCCCCTTTGTAAGGATACATTGGGTTACTTTCCATTTCAGCGAATGTCTTGGCACAAAATAACTGGCACACCATTGATAGTTTAAAAATAAAATAAACATTTGAATTAACTTTTGAAATTGCCAAACAGCGGTGTTCTCTTATTTGTCAACGATTACCTTATAATGTCAATGTGAAGAGAAACATGGTAATGAAAATGTGAGTGACACATTGCCTTATTTGTTTCGTTTGAATGGTGGCGACAGGGTAAATTCGTTTTATTTAGAATAAGTCGGTTCTACTTTTGTTGTTA